>JAJIBD010015402.1:0-26560 GCA_021461705.1 Cryptotis parvus | reverse complement strand
TGGCAGTGCTCGAGGGACCATATGGGATGCCGAGGATCAAACCCTGGCCGGCATGGGCCAGCTGTGTGCAAGGCAACCGGCCTACCTGCTGGGCTATTGCTCTGGCCCCTGCACTTTTATTTTCATAGCAGCACTATTCACAATAGATAAAATCTGGAAAAAACAGTGTGCCCGAGAACTGATGGTTCGATTAAGAAACCTTGGTACATCTACACAATGGAATACTATGCAGCTATTAGGAAAAATGAAGTTATAAAATTTGCCTATAAACGATGGACATGGAGAGGATTGTGTTGAGTGAAATTAGCCTGAAGGAAAAAGACAGCTATAGAATAAGTGCATTTATTTGCATGACATAAATATATATACATATATATGTATGTATGTATGTATATATATATATGTATGTATATATGTATGTGTGCATATATATGTATGTGTGTATAATATATATGTGTGTGTGATATATGTATATATATATGCATATACACACACACATATATATTATGACACCAGTATCCAATTTCAGGTGAAACATGGATCAGGAGGTTTTGTCAAAGGTGGAAATTATCACAAACATATGGGAGTTAGAGGTTATGTAAAACAGAGAAGGGGACAGTGAGCTAATAATTGTCGTTAAGTGCTAATGCCAACCTAGAACTTAGCATTAAATACAGTCAAAATGATACACATGATAACATCTAAGTATATGTATTACAATCCACAATATGTAAGAGAAGGAAGAGAGGAAGAGAGAGAAAGTGAAAGAAAGAAAAGAGTTAACGAACCTTCCATAGAGGGCAGGTGAGGGAAGGGGAGGGAATTTGGGACATTGGTGGTGGGAAATGGGCACTGGTGAAGGGACAGGTGCTGGAACACTGTATGACCGAAACCCAAGCATGAACATCTTTGTAATTGTATATCTCACTGTGGTATAATAAAATATTTTTTTTTAAAAGGAGATATCACGTAAACCAGAGACTGCCACACATCAAAAAAAAAAAAAAAAAGAACAAATACAAGAACAACCAGTGTTGGCTTGGATGCCAGGATAAATGAACTTTCATCCATTGTTGGTAGGAATGCCTACTAGTCCAGTCGTTTTAAAAAACAATTGGGCATTCATCAAAAAACTACAAATTTCTTCTATTTGTCTCAGCACAAAACACAGTAGAAAAACCATCTGCACTTCTACATTTATTGCAAAATTATTCACCAGAATCTGAAAACAACCCAAGTGCCCAAGAACAGACAATTGGACAAACTATGGTACATCTACACAATGGAATACTATGCAGCCACCAGGAGAAATAAAATAATATAAGATTTGTTTATAGATTGATGGATATACAAAGGATAATGCAGAGTGAAATGAGTATGCTGAGGAACAGACATAGAATGACTGCACTCACTGCACTATTTCAGTAGGTGTTTCACAACCCATAATGCCCACAAGGAGAGAAAGAGAGACTAAGAGAAAGAGGGGGCAAGAGAGAGAGAGAGGAAGAAAAAGTCCTGCCAAAGAGGCAGACAGCAGAAAAAGGGGCTAAAATGAGGGAACTAGGGAAATTAGTGGTGAGAAATGTATACCAGTGAAGGATGGATGTAAGAACATTGTATGACTGAAACCCAATCAGTGACAACTTTATAACTCATATGTCTCATTGTCAGTGCATTCCCTGACAAAATGAGGGAGCAGAATTTAGGGATTCTCTCCTTTCCCATGGGAGTGGTGACCCGGTGGACAGAGAAAAAATGCAAGAATCTAGCAAAGTTTCAAAAGGCCATTCACACACAATTGTATACTTGTTCTGGTATACAATTCAACACTCAGAAAACTCCAGATTTTAGGTTCATAGCTGGGCCCTGGCCACATGTATGTTTAGAATCCTAGGCCAAGATGGCTGCTACCACATGCTAAGGCCCAACAGGGAATAGAATGGAGAGAAGGATATAGGGGGGGCAAAAGAGGAGCCAAATGGCCATAAAGCCCTTTCTCCTACCTGATTTTATAAATAGAAGCCCACCAAAAACTATCAGCTCAGCCCATTATGGGCTAGGGCTATCTAGAGAGGAAGCCAGGTAAATGACCATATTGAAATGCAGATCTTCAGGTGGGGCCCTTTGGCTCAAGATTCACAATGCCAGAGTTGACTCCCTGACATACAATCTCTCTAGCAGAGTGGGGAGGGGCTGCCTCTTTGAACCAGAAAGCAGTTCAGAATGTAATTTGTAGAGAATGGCATTAATACTTCTTAACATGAATATATAGCCAGCTGATTCCAGACTCTAGTTCCCACTAAGGTCCAAAATCCTTCAGAATAATTCACTTTGGCATTGAAATTAGAATCAGAGACATTTCAGTGTGCCTGGAGGCTCACTCGCATGTCTCTTTGAACTAGGAGAACTGATAACATTATGGTTGATCTAAAGTGGCCAAGTACTCTTGGAATATTTACATGACTGTCCCTCGTGGGAACCTGTGGGGATAGGAAGAGTAATGAACTGAAGCAAGCAAGATTCATAGTAAGAGTATTGTTGCAAAATAAAATTATGGAATCAATCCAATTCTGCCCAAACTCCCATTGTGTCTGCTTCAGAGATTCCCTAAAGGCAGGGAGTAGCTCTTCACATAAGCTAAATGTAGCAAGAGCCTAAAGCTCAGTAGGGCATGTCATCCAACAACTCATGATGAGTCAATAAAAAATAATTACTTAACTAAAAATTAAATGACAAACTATAAAAAATATTAAATTAACAATTTTCTATGAATAAAAAAGCAAAACAATTTGGAAGAAATGCTGAAGTGATATCTGAAATAAATGCATCTCTTTTACTTTTGTGTACTCAAGTTTTCTAAAGATACTGTACACATTAAAATATTGTATGTAGACATACTTGCAGAAATAAAAATAAACTAAAATATTTAAAACAACATAAATTAAATTTGTACATTGTTTTTCTTGATGTGTAAGGCCCCTTGGTCCGTGTTTATTTTTTTTCCTACCTTCACCTTCATTGCGCGACTGCGACTTTCGGGCGAGCCCCTGACTCGCGCACGTGTTAGGCCGAGGCAGACATGGGGCAGAGCTGCTACTGGCTCTCACTGTGCCCAGCCACTCATGAGGTGACCAGGAGGGATGGCAGGTTCTATCCCTGGCCTGCCACCCCAGCAGAGCCTCACAAGCCAGATGACCCACCCACTCCATGAGGACCTCCATTTTCCACATCCGACTTCCCCTCGTCAGAACTCCACCCAGCAGAAGAGCCTATCACAGCCCGGTTCATCAATAAATGCTGGATTTTGAGATGACTACTAGAGTATGCTACCCGCACGGCAGAGCCTGGCAAGCTACCCATGTCGTATTTGATATGCCAGATACCAGTAACAATTATAGACCTCATTCCCATGACCTGATGGAATGGTTTGAGGCTTTTTATGTTCCTGGAGCAAGCAGGTGCCCTTGGGCTCTACTTGCATGAGACAGGTCATATGGAGATGTTACTGGTGCCCGCTCGAGCAAATCGAAGATGAACGGGAAGACAGTGATACAGTGATACAGTGATGTGTAAGGCCTCTGGGGATATAAATGGAGCATGCTGAGATTGTTTGGAGGTTCCAGCATGGGAGCACAGCAACTTGGATACCCTAGATTGGAGAATGGTCCATGCCTGTGTGGGGAAGGTCATCCTCTTTGACCCAGGGAGCTGTTACTGGGGATGCACATGAAGCCATGAAGGAGGAAGTGGGCATTGTACAGATAGCCAGATAAGCAGAATCAACCCAGACAATCAATGGGGTGACAGTGTTGCAGCCAGATCTCCCTCACATCCAAGTAAAGCATACCTAAGCTAAGAGAATTTACAGATCCATCCGTTGTTACCATGATGATAAATAAAAGGTAACAAACTGAACATGATAGTTTTGTACAGACTTGAATGTCACAGATGAAAGAAAAGTTTTAATCAAAAGCAACCTCCTCTTAGTCTTGCCTCTCAGGAAGAGTCTTAGGTTTAACTTCATTATTCTTGATGACTTCTACCTAAACGGATCTCATTATGTTTACTAATGCCCTACTTCCATTTTCTATTTTGAATTTATGTTTTTCCTAAAAGTCTTCAATTGTAATTCCTTTGAATTTTGAGTAAAGTTCTATACAGGATATTATAAATTTGAGGAATCTCAGTAAACAAATTCTGGTGGAAAAAGATGTGAGAATTCCTTCAAGTATGGGTGGAGATGGTGACTGAAAGTTGGCTTTCCTTTTGATGAGCCACTTTATCAGACCTCCTTATGAAATGTTCAGCTTAATACTGGTCTTATGGAGGGTAGTGAATATTCTTCAGGTTTTGACAGAGCCTGAGAAGACAAGAGAAGCTGAGTTCTAGGACAGAGCTGTGTCATCTTCGAGATGCGCCTGGTAGTGATGGCAACTGTTGGCACGGAGGCTCCTAGGAGGCCAGTCTCTCGGCCAGGAGCTGCCTGCACAGAAAGCATGTGTCTACACTCAGGGAAAAGGGAAAGGAAACAGCCCTGTGAAACTTCAGAAAAAATGATAATTCTGGCTTGATTAGTAAATGCATGCTTTTAATAGTGTGTGGTTCAGGATAGGGTATATATATATATATATATATATATATATATGTTTTGTTTTCCCCCAAAATATACTGAGCATGAATATTCAAAACAGGAGCAATTTCAGCTTGAGTTTTATTGCCATTATATTCACATTAATTTCAGTTACAAAAGGGATATTTTCAAGTTTCCAAAAATGTTATAAGTTTTTTTTCCTACTATTGAATACTGTCAAATAATTTATAGAAATGTTTGATTTCAACCCCAGTACATAAATGATAAATTCTCATTTCTTTCTCATTTACAGTCTTCTATCCATGCTCTAAAATTCAACTGTATTGGTTTTCTGACAATATGAATAGAATATGAACAACACATTTTCAATACGCATTGCTTTAGTCTTGGAAACTTTATAATTCATTAAAACAAATAAAGCAAAATGAAAATTTGAGATATTTCTTCCAGTTCACTAATAATTTCATTATTTTTCTGGTGCTTTAAGTGGAACAGAGTTGGACAGGAATAAGTCTCTGATGAAGAACATTTACTAGCTCCAAGCCAGTCCATTTAAAAGGTGAACTCAGTATGAATGGAACAACAGCAAGTGAAGTCTGGGTGAGGGTGGACTCTAGAATTTTCCTTTATACTCTCTGCTGCTATTCACAATAGGCTATTGATTGTGTTTTTCATATGCTTCCAAGTCAGTTTCCATTAGAAACCAGACTTCTTTGGGTTGTTTATCAGATAGTTGTCATTTCCTTCCATTTAAGTGTAAATTTTAAGCAATTTGGAAACTACAAGAGAGGAAAATGCCATTTTGTATGTTCAGGGCTTGCTGTTCACTTACTTCCCGTTACCAGAATTCTGACAGTGAGTAACACAGGAGCCAGCAAAGCTATAAATATTGAACAATGGGGTTTGTGCCAATACAGCATATGACTTTATGTGAACAACAAATATTCTATACTCCGGCGTGATGCCAGGAAGGAAAAAGGTCTGGGGTGGGAGGCAGCTGGGGCAGCTCAGTCTATATTATTTCCTGGTATTTCATTGATTTAATTTAGATTGAAACATGAATTCATATAAAGTTTTGTCTGTTGTTATTATAAATTTGTTCCTACTAATACTTACTAATTCATTACCATGGGTCAAATTCATTCTAGGAACTACAAAGTTTCATGTGGTAACATAAGTATTAATGAAGTTAAGTTCCATTTCCACTGCCCACAAAGAAACAACTGAAATATTTTGATAGAAACATCACCTTGCATTGGTTTTATTGGAGAATTATAAAACTGTGCCAGCACATAATTGGAGAAACTAAGGTAACTGTTCCCATCTCATTTCTGTTTCTCTGTTTTAAAAAAATATCTGTTTGTTGATGCACTATAAACATCAAGTATTTTAATACTGAAACTCCACTTTAAAGTCCCTATCAGATCTTTACAATGCCTTTGCATTTCTGAGACTGATCCCCTCTCAATTGCTTTGTCTCCAGGGATAAGAATATTCACTGCTATTATATGCAATATTGCATGTTGTGATAAATGCAGATGTGTTAATTAACATTAGAGACACACATAAATAATGCCTACATCTGAAACCAGCTATTACTGATCTTCTAGGCCATTAGTATAAGAAATTAACATAGTAAGAAGTCTTGCTGTGTTGTTTAGTTGTTTCCATTATTATCTTCAGCAGGCATAAGCCTTGATTCTCCCATCACTCAATAGTTATTTCCCTATATTTACTTCAAAATTGGGCCTGAGCAAAAATAAGAAAAAAGGGGAGGGAAAGAGAGAGGGGAGAGAGAGAGAGACAGAGACAGAGACAGAGACAGAGAGACAGAGACGGGACATAGAGACAGAGAGAGAGAGACAGAGAAGAGGCAAAGTGCCTACCATAAAGGCAGGTTTGGGGAGGGGGAGGGAATGAGGGAGACATTGGTGTTGAAGGGATGGATGCTGGAACACTGTATGAGTGAAACCTAATCATGAACAGTTTTGTAATTGTATATCTCACAGTGGTATAATATAAACAAACAAGCAAGTAAATAAATAGATAAATAGATGAATGAATGAATGAATGAATGAATGAATGAATGAATGAATGAATGAATGAATAGATGGGGCCTGAATTTATGATGTTATTATGTTTCATATTGCTTCTCTTCTCATCTCAGTTTTCCTCGGGCTTGGTTAACTTCTCCAAACAGAGCTTTTCCCAAGCATAGGGAAAGCAATTATTCGATGGTAGAATCCAGCAGGAGTAAGGTAGCAGCTCTCTGGTCTTGTGATTAGGCCCCAGACTTCGGCAGAGCCTGTGAAGCTGGGCCTGGAGATGCTGCTTTCCAAGCATTCTTCATCCCTTGCACCCAAGAAGTAACTTGAAACTTTCCTGCTCTTCCTTCAGGGTGTATGACCGCTGCTTCTCTGTATAAGAATATCAATCTAAAAGGAAAATTATAACTTGTTTTGAATCTTATTCTTTGCAAAGTCTGGAATTACCATGCCATTGGAGGCTGAAATGAATATTGTATGTTTATACAAATGAAAAGATCAAACCTAGATCAGTTTCTATAAGTTCATTTGTTTGTACCCTCTTTGGTAATTTAGAAGATCTTAGAGTATGTTTAGCATCTGAAAATTAAAGAACTGAATTAGATCTGAAGCAATAACTTAAGTAAGATGAGAAAGTTTATGAAAATGTAAAAATTTTGGTGGTAATTTGGCAAATTTGAAGATGCTTAGTTTGACAGCAATTTAGCGATTTTTAAACTTTTTTTTTACATAATTATGATCTATGCCTTAGAAAAGAAAAACTGGGCCTTTTTGAAAAAAAACTAAGAGAAGGAAAAGAGAGAGAGGGAGAGAGAAAAGAGATAAAGAACCTGTCATTTAAGCAGGCTATGGGAGGGGGAGGGAATTGGGGACATTGGTGGTGGGAAATGGGCACTGGTGGAGGGCAGGTGCTGGAACACTATGTGACTGAAACCTCCAAACATGAACCATGTTGTAATTGTATATCTCACGGCGGTATAATAAAATGTTTAATTTAAATAAAAAAAGAAAAAAAGAAAAGAAAAACTGGGCATGTGTCTCAAACTATTAAAAAAGTTACTAAAATGATTGTTGAAAATGTGTTACTAAAATAAAGTCAGCTGTTATATATAAAATTTGTATCCAGTCCACACTTGTTAGAGAGGACCAAAAGCTATTTCCTTTCAAGAGTTTCTTTTTCACCTTTGTAAAAAGTGTTTATAATTTGATTCACAGAAAACAGGGTTTGTATCATCACTAACGTAACTGACACTACCAATAACCTTGAAAGTAGTTTCAGGAAAATATTAGGGAACCTTAAAGATAAGGGAAAAAAATCATTTTCTAAAATTTGTCAAACAATCTTGTTCTATTTTTCTGGCTACACATATTGCTGTCATTTTGTTTATTGAGTTTGATGAATATCTCTAAAAATAATTATTACATTTCATAACTTAGATAGAAAACATGATTTTAATCCAAATTTCCCTAGAGGAACTTATTCTGAAAATCCTAATATATGTCACCAAGTAATGTTTATATAAGCACAATTGAAAATAGTTCAATTATATTCCTTTCAACTATATTCCTTAGGTCTTGATTATAGATATGAAATATATGTGTGTGTATATATATATACTTAGGATCAATTTATTTTGCTTCAGCATATACATTACCCCTGAGCATAGCTGAGAGTAATATCTCTCCACCCTGACAAGCAGATCATACCCTTCAGCTGCTCCAGGTAGCCGGAGGACACATGGCCTGTGCCCCAGTCGTCCCACTGGCTGTCCTTGATGAGTGCAGTGAACATGGCCGCTGTAAACACTGTAAACAAAGATGACTGCCAGGTGTCCGTGACTCATGTCTGCCGGCCAGGTCTGGAGGCCCGGCAGGAGTCGCCAAGGAGTGGGGACCAGAAATGCTGTATCATTTGCCAAGGCATCGAAAATCAGATGGGCTGGACATGTAATACGATGTGGAGACCATCGCTGGACTAGAGCCATTACTGACTGGATCCCCTGGGATGTCAAAAGATCACGTGGCCGCCCACCTACAAGATGGTCAGATTTCTTCATCAAGACCCTGAGGGGCTGGAGCCATAGCCCAGTGGGTAGGGCGTTTGCCTTGCACGCGCCAACCTCAGCTGGCCTGGGTCCGATCCCCAGCATCCCATATGGTCCCCCGAGCACCGCCAGGAGTAATTCCTGAGTGCAGAGCCAGGAGTAGCCCCTGAGCATTGCTGGGTGTGACCCAAAAAGGCAAAAATAAATAAATAAATAAAAAGACCCTGAAAGAAATGTTTAAGGCTCTTTGTGTTCCTGAAGTAACCAGATGCCATTGGGCTACATTGGCATGTGATAGGGTCAAATGGAAATATTACTGGCGCCCACTCGAGCAAATTGACGAAAAACAGGATGTCGAGTGATCAAGTGATATACATTACAGGGATAAAAGCAAGGGCATTATTAATATAGGGTGATGCTAACTTGGACAACATTTATCAGTCAAGATTCATAGTAATTTACACTTAATTAATAATTCCTACCTCTTATTTACATGATTATTTGTTTTGATTATTTTATTCACTATTAAATAACAATAGAAGAATGAATCAGAATTGTGGATAATAATGACAAACTTGAGGGAAGTTGGAATTACCAATAAAATTTATAAGGAAATGTAGTTGTTGTTATCTGAAACAGTGGATAAGTATAAGGCTAAGAAGTGATCTTTCTCCCTCTCATATCTTAGAAAAGAAAAGTGCCTGCCAAAGGCATATTGTGTGGGGTATGTTGGAGTAGGTTTTCTGATGACATTGGTGATGGGAAATGTGCACTTGTAGATGGAAAGGTATTCGAACACTGTATGACTGAAACCCTATCATGAACAGCTTTGTAATAGTCTCTCTCACTGTGATTCAATAAAAAAGGGAGCCTAAAATATATGTACACATACTTATACACAAAAGGATTAGTATAACCCATCTGTGAGTAATAATAAAGCAAATAAGTTAAAAAGGACATTATAGATCTTAGGCATCCATTTGAGAAAAAATTAAAAAAGAAGCCATCTCTCTTAAGGAGTAAGCTCTTGGAAAAATGCTGATATAGTTCTGATAATGTGGGAGCCACGCCGTTTATCTAAGGTTGTTCGTATGGCCCTAAATATCCTGAGCTCCACTAAACTTCTCATTTCTAGCTGAGTTTTGAATATTGAAGAAGCAGGAAGTGAAGGAAAAAGCAGAGTTGTAAACTTTTGGCTTGTTATTGACAGAACCCACTGTGATATATTAACAAAACAGAACCTGTTTGAAAATGTGGAGAACTTGCTATTTGCAAAGACTAAAAACATGTTTGATGTCACAACTCTGAAGTCTTAAGAAAAAATTATTTGAGTAAAAGATTTTCCAAAGTATATACAAATAAAAGATATCCAGTATTAGTAGTTACTAGGGAAATACAAACCACAAGAAAGTTTCTATTTGTTAGACTGGGTCTAATAAGAAAAAGTAGGAAAAGATAAATTAACAAGCATTGATGAGAATTTGGGAAACTGGAACTTGAGCATTACTGATTGGTTTATAAAATGCTGCAATATTTACAAATAATCATTTATCAGTTCTTTAAACAGTTAAGTAATCATATGCCTCATAAATCATATATTAAGACTGTCCATATTATTAGCATTGATCTAAGCGATTTAATTTTTTCTTAATATCTGTGTAATTTTTCCTTTTTTTTCTTTACAGTGAACTTATCTTCTTCACTTCACTTGTCTTTCCATTGTTCATGGATTTGTTCGAGTGGGCTCCAGAAACATCTCCAAACGTCCTGTTGCAAGTGAGTGTATTCCAAGGGCATCTGCTTGCTCCAGGAACAGGAAAAGCCTCAAATCATTCTATCAGGTCATGGGAATGAGGTTAATAATTGTTACTGTTTTTTTGCCATATCAAATAAAACACGGGTAGCTTGCCATGCTCTGCCATGTAGGTGGTATAGTCTCTGTAGAAGATTCTCATCTTGAGCATTTATTGATGAAACTCAATGGGGAAGGATCAGGTTTTCTTCTTAGATGGAGCTCTAAGGAGCTAAGGAGACTGGATGTTGAGAGTGACTGACCTCATGGTGTGGGGGGGTTGCTCTGGCTTCCTGCTAGGCTCAATGGGATGAAGGGTCACAACTAGAACCTGCCTAGTACTGTATACAGTGTATAAATGTGAAAGATAAAGGGAAGGACCTGATCCTAACATCTACTACTATTTAATATTGTTCCATGGCCGCTATGTGGCCACGCACCAACAGAGCTATGGGTCTGGCATGTCTTTCTTCTGGGGTAGCTGGCATGGAGGTGGAGGAAAGGGCAGAGGAGCCCAAATCCCCACTCCAAGTCTGGCCAGCCTGGCCCCTACCCTGCATGTGTGAGCGAACCCTTGGAGCAATGTTGGACTTGGCCAGGGGCTGGCCTAGCCCCTTACCAACAACCGGAGATCAGCTCCATGGGTTGCTTCCACATAGGGCCAAGCGGCTGGAGCGATAGCACAGCGGATAGGGTGTTTGCCTTGCATGTGGTCGACTGGGATTCTATCCCCAGTATCCCATATGGTATCCTGAGCACCACCAGGAGTAATTCCTGAGTTCAGAGCCAGGAGTAACCCCTGAGCATTGTTGGGTGTGACCCAAAAAAGCAAAGAACTTATCTATAACTTTTATAAATAAAAATGTTTGTGGGCAGTGGCCTTAGATGGCTGAGTAAAAGGGAACCCATCCTGCACTTTTAGACAAGTGGAATAAGCCTGACTGACTTATTCTAAAGCCTGACTGACTTATTCTAAAATACTGACTCACCAAGTGAGGAACTAGAGTTAATGTTGCAACAGAGAAACTACAACTCAAAGAGTATGGAGAGTGTGACTCCAAAAAAGTAATAGATTTCTGACAAGTGGGAAAGTGGTGAAGTGACCTGTCATTCATTGGCTTCAACGGTACTGAGAAACAAGACGGAGGTCATGGCAGAGTGGAGTATAGTGCACAGAGGTTTTACAGAAGACTAGCCTCTGTCCATCATCTCTGAGTAGGAGATTGGTGAGGAGCTAATGGGGAAGGCCATGGACATTGTGTTGCCCAGCTAGCATCTGGAAGACACAATTCCAGAGAAGAGTGATGAGTGCTAACAGTTTCGAGATGAATGAGATCTTAGCAGAGTACCACTTCATTTGCAAAACCTTGCAGCAGCTCTACTAAGCCCACAAGATAGTCTAGCTATTAAAATTATAATAAAAGAGGTTGAGGCAGAGTGTGTAGAGCACACAGATTTTGTAGAAGGCTGCTGTGTGCTGCTACCTGCTGAGTGAGAGGGAAGCAATAGAGAGTTTTCTGGATCCAGAAAGACATTGTTCTTGCCTTCCCAGGTGGCAGCTTAGGTCCACTGCTCCTGAGTTAAGTCCAACTCATCAGATGTGGAGCTGGACAAGACATCTTGATACTTGATTGGTCAAGCCCACTAAATCTAGCAAATTAGCTAGATTGCAAGCAGATAATTTCTGGAGGTACTTCTGGAAGACTTCTGGAGGTATCTGAAAACTAGCAGAGAGATTAATCAGTCCAACAGAGTACAGTAAAGTATGACTCTCTGCCTATCATACAGTCCTTATCTGGCATCCCAGTCCTTCCAACACAGATTCCCAAACACTTCAGGGAATTTCCTATCTAAAACCTAGACCTCTAAATTTAGTAAATCTATCTCTAGATGTCCTTGAATTGACACAGTCCAAATCCCCAGTTTACTGCCACTTACATCAGCTGAAACTAGGGAAAAGGCACATGGCTTCTATAAAAGAAGTACACTGTGAAGTCCAGAGACCTGATCAAACTCAACAAAAGGTAGCAGAACTGTGCCCCTATGGTGATCTTTCAAATTTACTTGAACATAGCATTCAGGCATAAGGAAGCAAACATAAAATTACTTCGTCTGACAGGAGTAAAGTCCCACTCTAGCTAGGTGCTACAGGCCTTTTAAATCACAACACTATGCCATGATTTGCTACCAGGTCTGTTGAATTCTGATTCAACACTTGCAGTTTATACTGGCAAATTCAATTCCCCAAGAAACTACAGAGGCCAACTCATTGGACTTCTGTTATTGAACACACATGACCATAATCCCAAGTCAATAACAGTTTCAGGCTGGCTTGATTTTTACTCCAGATTAGGTGCCAAACACCAGCAGCTATAAACTCTGTACCACCTAGAGCTACATGTCATTGCAACTTTATGGCATAGTAACCACATCTCTCTAGCAGCCATTATGGCCCTTGCATACCAACTCAATCCTGCAAATTAAGGTCCTGATTATTTCTCAGACAAGATATAACAAAACCAAGAGCCATTAAAAAAAACCTTAGATACATACAGAGAAAAAGAGAAAGAAAACTACAGTGAATAAGATTAGAAATGAAAGGTGATACATTGAAATAGATACCACAAAAACTGAATCTAACACAAGTGAGTGGAGGTCGGATGTTGGGCAGTGTTCTAACAATTGTTGGAAATGGTAATGCCAGACTATTACTAAGTATTGAATACAGGCAAAGCTATATACATAACCCCTAAATGTATGTGTTGCAAGCCACAATGTGTAAGAGAAGGGAGGAGAGAAACAGACAGAGAGAAGGAGGAGGAGGTGGAGGAGGAGAAGGAGGAGAAGGAGGAGGAGAAGGAGAAGGAAAAGAAGAAGAAGAAGAAGAAGAAGAAGAAGAAGAAGAAGAAGAAGAAGAAGAAGAAGAAGAAGAAGAAGAGGAGGAGGAGGAGGAGCAGGGGAGGAGGGGGAGGAGAGGGAAGAAGAAGATGATGACGATGAAGGAGAAGAGGAGGAGGAGGAAGAAGAAGAAGATGAAGATGATGATGATGATGATGATGATGAAGCAGGCTGGGGAGGGGTCAGGGAATTTGGGGATATTGGAAGGGTGGTGGAAGGCTGGGTGCTGGAATACTGTGTGGCTGAGACCAAATCATGAACAGCTTTGTAATTGCATATCTCACAGAGGTATAATAAAATTTAAAAAAGAAAAAAAGACCATGTGTGACTATGATCACCTGTTTGCAATAAGATGCAGAAACTAAACAAAATTGATAAAATTTTAGAAATATTCAACCTCCAAGACTGAATTGGGAGGAAGTAGGAAACCTTAGCAAACAAATTAATAGTAAAGAAATTGAAATGGCAGTCAAAAAATCTCCAAAATTACTAGAACCCTGGTTCAGACAGAATTTTTCTACAAACCCTGAGAGAGAATCAATTACATATACATCTCAAACCTCCCTATAGTATCAGAAAACTGAACTTTTCTTTAATAGTTTCTATAAAGCCAACACTAACTTAGTATCAAAGCCAGAGGGAGGAATCTAGTTAATATAATTAAACAAAATTGAAAAATAATAGATGGTAATCAAGAGGAATTTATTGTAGGGATGCAAAAATGGTTTAATAAAAACGAATGAGGAATTAGTAAACCAATTAATATGATATACCACATCAACTTGAAAAAGACAAAAACAATATCAATGGGTACAGAGGAAGCTTTTGACAAGATTCAGTACCCATTCATGATTTAAAAAATTTTAAAAAAGCTTAAAAAATAAAATAAAAGGAACTTTTTTACAAAGCAGCAAATACATATGTAACAAATCTAGCAGTGATATCAAGCATAATGACATAAATAAAAAAAAAAACAAAACAACCTTAAAATTCACATTGGTTTGGTGGAGGTACAGTAACTTTTTGTCTCAAAAGTAAATGTATTTAACTATTGTAATCACTTTCCCTTAATAATATATAATAAAATAAATTTAAGAAGTTCTAATATAATTTAATGACTTATAAATCACTTGGTCACTTGACATCCCGTTATTTGTCAATTTGCTTGAGTGGGCACCAGTAACATTTCCATTTGTCCCTGTCATGCACCAGTGTAGCCCAATGGCATCTGCTTACTCCAGGAATACGAAGAGCCTCAAACCCTTTGTTCAGGGTCTTGATGAAGAAGTTTGACCATCTTGTAGGTGGGAGGCCACGAGATCTTTTGATGTGGGATCCAGTCGGTAACAGCTCTAGTCCAGTGGTCCTCTACAAGTTGCATTACATGTCCAGCACATCTGAGTTTCGATGCCTTGGCAAACGAGACAGCGTCCCTGAATCTGGATCATTGATGGAGGTCAGAACTCCTGATTTCTTCTCTCACTTGAGTGAGGAGTGAGATGGCAAGCATAGCTCTTTTGAAACCTCTTTGGGAGACCCGAACAGTATTCTCATCCTGCTTTCATAGGGTCCAGGTCTCTGAGGCATATGTTAATGTAGGGAGAAAAGTGGAGTCAAAGAGATGTGCCCAGAGCCAGAGGTTCTTTGTCCTTTGAGCTATTTCTTCAATGCTCTTGAAGGCATTCCATGCCACTCTCTTCCTCCTGCACATCTCAGGTGCTAGGTCGTTCATCATGTTGATTTCTCAACCTAGGTACACATAACTGCTGCATTCAGAGATGTTTGTTCCATTGAGAGTGAATGGAGCCTCTGGAACTAGTTCATTTCTCATGAACATTCTTTTGTTGAGATTCAGCTGTAGACCTACCTTTCCACATTCATAGTTGAAGTCAGCCAGCATTTGTGCCGGTGGGCTAACCTTTGGTGTTATTAGAACGATGTCATCAGCGAAGCGGAGATGGTGTAGTTACTGACTATCTTCACTCCCATTCCTTCCCATTCTAATTTTACATAGCATTCTCAAGGGTGGCGCTGAAGAGTTTTGGTGAAATGGTATCACCCTGCCGAACCCCTCTTTTGACATTGGTGATCACTTCCTTGTAGAATGGTGAGTTCCTGGTGGTGAATCCATAATACAGCTCATGAAGGATCTTGATGTATTGAATTTGAAAGCCCTGTTTGGCTAGGGCTCTGATGATTGCTTCAGTCTCAATAGAATCAAACGCTTTCTTTGAATCAATGAATGTTAGACAGAGCGGCATCTTGAACTCCCTACACACCTCAATGAGCTTGGTTACCATATGGATATGATCAATTGTGCTGAATCCTTTTCAAAAGCCAGCTTGCTTGCATAGTTGTCCTTGTCTAATGTCCTGCCAATATGTAATAAAATAATTAATAAGAAACACTTTATTTTATTATTATTTTTGTTTTGTTTTAGGTGCCCACACTTGGTGGTGCCTAGAGATTACTTCTGGTGGGCGTGGGTAACCATATGGGGTTCCAATGATCAACGTGGGTTGATCACATGCAAGGCAAGCTCCCTACCTCCTCTAGTCCCCAACAATAAATATTTTAAGTAATAATAATTAAGTGTATAATTGACATTTATTATCAACTTCCTAAAATGATGACATTGTGAGATTTGTGTGAAATACAAGCCTCTGCCATTTACATCCTAGAATTTGGAAGGACAAAACTACAACTTTACCAAGATACATAGTGTTGTTTTGTTCTAAAGGGGACATACAAGCACCACTGAGAGTGAGGTAGAATGTGGACACACAGTGCCAAGAATTGAACTCACTTGAATGTACTCTAAGATATAAGCTCTCTGGTGCAAACTACAACTTTTCATTTCATGGATTTTCTTGTAAGAAAACAGTAACATTGAATTTGTTTAATGGCAGTAAAGTGGTTTGAAGATGAAAACGACTACATAAGTGCTAAGTAGTATTATTGATCATTAAGAATCACTTGATATATCACAAGAGATTCTCTTCATTAGTTGTATGAAAGCAATTTTCTCTAAGCAAAGGCTAAGTACTTATTCATAATACTGACATTTTTGAAAGATTATTACTAGGAGATATGGTATTCTACAACACTGATCTTTCATTTAAGTTCTGCTCTTAAAATGTTATATTTTAGAGTCACTGGTTATTTATGTTAAGTGATAATTTTCAGAAAAGTGCTATACCAATGAAAATTTCAGGAAATATTCCTTCCACTAAGATAGATTGAGGTGGTGATAGAATTTCTTCACTAAATACTAGATTGCTGTTAATGCAATCATAAATTTGGAATTTTCATTGACAAGTAGGGGTGGTATAGATCTTATTCTCAGATAGATCAAGATGTTTTCTGAGATATTTGTACTCTAGATATCACCAAATTGGTGAGTATGTAGGTTGAACACGAAGTAAACAGTATGTTGTTTCTGTCTGTCATTTATGTATTTTATAGGCATTAAATTGTTAATAACTAACTACAAAACAAATATTTCTGTTATGTATATCAGACAAAGAATGACTGGAGATATAAGATCATAAGTTCTTCTATACCTTGACTATGCCTAGATTCCATTTTGTTCAGTGTTATCCCAAGATTAATTAGTGATTAATGATTAATTTATTGTTTTTGCCTCTAGTCCTCAGTAACACGAATAACTGAAGGCCATTCACTTTGCATATAATGAAGTTCAGCTTCCAAGTACACTAAGCTCTGTACTCTGAATATTTTATCCAGTTTTAATTAGGAAAAACTTCCTATTCATCATTGATAAATATACAGGAACAAGCTGTGTTTCCTGGAGTTATCTATCAAAGTAAAGATTTGAAGTTAACAAATCTATATAAAATTATTGTTATTTAAAGTGGTACAATTTCATATTATGCAGCTTAAGTAAAACAGAAATTAATACAAATGATTACTTTCAAATGTGTGTGTATGTGTGTGTAGAACCTTAGAATAACATGACAATTTAGGTCACCCTCCAGAATTACATAGAGAAAAATGAAAGGGAAAATGTTATAATTGATTTGATGACAAACACATCATTATCCAAAGATAAACTTGATTTTTCCTTTCATGTAAAATTAGAAAATGCACCACATTGCTAAAAAGTAGCTTAAAACATGCTTCCTGCATACCTACTGCATGATGAGCACCCACTACAGCTCTTTGAGACAGCTTTGTGGACTTTCACATCAATTTTTAATCTCGAGGAAATAGGTCATTTTATTTTTACAGCATGTCTAATAACAAGACAGATTATGGTGTTTTGATCATCACATGGAAATCATTTTACTATTCTTCAAATCCCAGGTTTCTGCTCAGATTGCTGATTTCTTCATATTTGGCTAAATTTATTTCCTGACATGTCTAATTGCCAAGTTTTCACAATGACCTCTGTAAATTTACTGTACCTCACATATCTCAATTGCCTACAACAAGCTTTTGCAAGTTTTTTAATAATAAAAGCAAGTGCTAAATTCTTTTATACCTAGAAGGCCAGTTCATCACTATTGTAACTACTCAAGTGTGCCACTGCAGCACAAAAATATCCAGGACTATGTAAATGAATAGATTGTGACATGTTCCAATAAAACTTTATATATAAAACACATACACTAAACAGTATTTAGCCAATACTCTACATTATGGTCTTATTTATGGAATCTTTAGTGTCTTCACTCTATTATACCTCCAATCTTTTGCTTTAATGTGAATTAATTACTTCCCACTCAGTTTAATTTCTATTAACTGGTCACTAACTGATTACTACTCAGTTTAATTACTATTAACTGATACTACTGACAATGAGGACAACTACTTTCAGAGTTCATACCTTTATCTTTATTCATGTATTTCCACATTTTGCTATAGGATTAGGTCATTAAATCTTATTAACTTTCTCCCTCCTCTCTTTCCTTTCTTTCTTTCTTCCTTCCTTCCTTCCTTCCTTCGTTCCTTCGTTCCTTCATTCCTTCCTTCCTTCCTTTCTTTCTTTCTTCCCTCCCTCCCTCCTTTCTTTCCTTTTTCTGTCCTTCCTTCCTTCCTGCTTTCTTTCTTTCTTTCTTTCTTTCTTTCTTTCTTTTCTTTCTTTCTTTCTTTCTTTCTTTCTTTCTTTCTTTTCTTTCTTTCTTTCTTTCTTTCTTTCTTTCTTTTTCTTTCTTTCTTTCTTTCTTCCTTCCTTCCTTCCTTCCTTTCTTTCGTTCTTTCTTTCAATATGGACATTCTCTGAAAACTAGATATTGAGCTCCCATTTGATTCAGCAATAAAACTCCTGGCAATATAGCCTGGAGACCCAAAAACACATAGCAGAAACACTATCTGTACTTTTTTATTCATTGCAGTGCATTTCACGATAGCCAGAATCTGGAAACAACCTAAATGCCCGAGAACATAGGATTCGCTAAAGAAACTGTGGTACATCTACACAATGGAATATTATGTAGCTGTCATAAAAGATGAAATTATGAAATTTACCTGCAAAATGGATATATCCATATTATATCAATGGATATCTCCATATTACATGGAGATTATCATGCTGAGTGTAATTAGTCAGAAAGAAAAGGACAGATATAGAATGACTGCATTCATTAATGGGATTTAAATATATACCCGTGTTTTACTAAGTATAGGAAATAGTAATGTCAAACTAGAACTCACCATTTATTATATACAAAGAGACTTACATAATAAACCCTAGATGTCTGTAAGTCAAGCCACAATGTGTAAAAGAAGAGAGATACAGAATCAGAGTCAGAGAGACAGAGAGAGTGAGAAAGAGAGAGTAAAGAAAAGTTGCTTGCTATAGAGGGAGGCTGGGGGGTGGGTGGGAGGAAATGTGGGATGTTGGTGATGGAAATGGGGCACTGACAGAGGGATGGGTGCTGGAACACTGTATTACAGAGAACCAATTATGAACACCTTTGTAATGTATATTTTATGATGGTATAATAAAAATATTAAGAAGGAAACAAATATAAAAAAAAGAAAGAGCATAAATTTATTTTTTTAAAGTGCCCGAAAAATCGTTGACTGGATAAAGAAGCTTTGGTACATCTACACAATGGAAGACTATGCAGCTGTTAGGAAAAATGAAGGTATAAAATTTGCCTATAAATGGATGGACATGGAGAAGATTATGTTGAGCGAAAATAGCCAGAAGGAGAGAGACAGATACATAATGACTGCATTTATTTGCATAACATAAATATATATGTACATATTATGATACCAATATCCAAGGTCAAGTGAAACATATCAGGAGGTCTTGTCAAAGGTGGAAATTATCACAAACATGTGGGAGTCAGAGGCTAGGTAAGACAGAAAATGGAACAGTGTGCTAACAATTGTCGAGGGTACTAATGCCAACCTAGAACTGAGCATTAAATAGAGGCAAAAAGATACACATGACAACCCTTTAATGTATGTTCTATAATCCATAGTCTGGAGGGGAAAGGAAAAAGAGAAAGAGAGAGGAAGGGAAAGAAATAAAGAACCTGCCATGGAGGAGGGCTGGGGCAGGGGAGGGATCCGGGGACGTTGGTGGTGGGAGATGGGCACTGGTGGCGGGATGGGTGCTGGAACACTGTATGACCAAAACCCATATATGAACTTACTTTTTAATTGTATATCTTTGTAATTGTAAAAATAAAAAATTTTTAAAAAAAGAAGCAAAGAAAAAAAAATTCTTTTTAAGAAAACTGCAAAAAAAAAACCCAAATTCCAAGGACCAAAAGGCATATGAAAAATGTTCATCATCACTAATCATCAGAGAGATGCAAATCAAAACAACAATGAGATATCATCTCGCACCACAGAGACTGGCACATAGCCAAAAGAAAAAAGGACAACAAATGCTGGCGTGGATGAGGGGAAGAAAGGGACTCTCATCCATTGTTGGTGGGAATGTCAACTGGTACAGCCTTTTGAAAAAAAACAATATGTACATTCCTCCAAAGACTAGAAATTGAGCTCCCATTTGAACCTGTCATACCACTCCTGGGAATATACCCTGGGAAGTCAAAAACATACAACAGAAACACCATCTGCACTTTTATTTTCATAGAAGCACTATTCAAAATAGTTATAATCTGGAAACAACCAGAGTGTCCGAGAACTGGTGACTGAATAAAGAACCTTTGGTATATCTACAAAATAGAATACTGTGCAACTCTTAGGAAAAATGAAGTTATGAAATTTGCCTATATATGGATGGATATGGAGAGGATCATGTTGAGTGAAATTAGCCAGAAGGAAAAAGACAGCTATAGAATGACTGCATTTATTTGCATGATATTATATATGTGTGTATATATCATACTATATATCACTTTATCACTTGATCACTTGATCACTTGAATCCCATTATTCATCGATTTGCTCGAGGGGCGCCAGTAACATTTCCATTGGACCCTATCACGTGCCAATGTAGCCCAATGGCATCTGGTTGATTCAGGAATATGAAGAGCCTCAAACTTTTCCTTCAGAGTCTTGACAAGGAAGTCTGACCATCTTGTAGGTGGGAAGCCATGTGATCTTTTGACATCCAGTGGGATCCAGTCAGTAATGTCATCTCTAAATCGCATTACAAGTCCAGCCCATCTGATTTTCAATGCCTTGGCAAACGAGACAGCGTCCCTGATTCTGAAATAGCGACTGAGGTCAGAACTCCGGATTCCCTTCTCTCACTTGAGTGGGCATGATATTCCAAGCATAGCTCTTTCGATTCATCTCTGGGAGACCCAAATAGCATAGAAGATCATGTTGAATGAAATTATCCAGAAGGAAAAAGACAGCTATAGAATGACTGCATTTATTTGCATGGTATTATATGTGTGTATATATTATACTATATATACTATATATGTATCATACTATATGTACTATATAGTATCATACTATATGTACATATATAGTATCATACTATATATACATATATATAGTATGATACCAGTATCCAAGGTCAGGGAAAACATGGATCAGGAGTTCTTGTCAAATGCGGAATCTACCATAAATGTGTGGGAGTCAGAGGTTAGTTAAGACAGAGAAGGGAACAGTGTGCTAATAATTGTCGAAAGTGATAATGCCATCCTAGAACTGAGCATTGAAAACAGGCAAAAAGATACACATGATAACCTTTAAATGTATGTATTGCCATCCACAGTGTGTAAGAGAAGGAAGAGAGATAAAGAGAGAGAGAGAGAGAGAGAGAGAGAAAAGAACCTGCTATATAGGCACGCTAGGGGAGAGGGTAGAGAATTGGGGACATTGGTGGTAGAAAATGGGCACTGCTGGAGGGATGGTGCTGTAACACTGTGTTTGAAAACCAAACATAAACATCCTTGTAATTCTATATCTCTTGGTGGTATAATAAAATATTAAAAATATTGTAGTTTCATATACCATTTAATATGAAGCATATCATTAGACTCATTAGCCAACATAGTGGGCAAAATAGTGGCATCTTCTTAATAAGTAATTTAAAAATTTTACTTTTTTTCTGCAGATGCTCCAGACGCATCAAACTTTAATATTATTTCAAAACTATAAATACTATCAAATTCATTTTGAACTCCCTCTATAATCTACTATTATTTCATGAATATATACTGCTGAAATCAAGGTTCAAATTCTATGTATCTCAAATGCTATGCTCTAAATTTTATTTATCTCCTTTATAATTAAAATAGAATGATATATCATAGATTCGAGTGATAAAACACCTGAAAGTTGTAAGTTAGTAGTATGTAATTTATGTGATAAAATTTGATTTTTTAACAAGCTTCAATACTGTCTTGGTGTTTCTGTTGCTTCCAAGTCACACCTAAGTTGGATTTCAGGAAAAGTGATTTTGTCACCTAGCATGGGATAAATATACTCATAATTCTGGCAAGTAGATTTATCTGCAAATAGCATCAATATTTTATTTTTATGCCAGCATTTGTTGGCACAAAATGTAATCTAAGCTCCAGTTTCCAAACTGGAGTTTTATATATTTGCTATAGTTTCTAGTACAAGAAAATTTAAGACTCAGGAAAAATTAATTTTAGACTCAGAGAAGCATTGGTATTCTAAATCAGATCCTGCCATCCTGAGAGTTTTAAAGTTCTTCCTTTAAGCTTATTCACTGCCACTGTCTGTATCACTATCTTCCTGTTCATCATCGATTGGCTCGAGCGGGCACCAGTAACATCTCTATATGCCCTGTCTCATGCAAGTAGAACCCAAGGGCACCTGCTTGCTCCAGGAACATAAGAGCCTCAAAACCATCCCGTCAGGTCATGGGAATGAGGTCTATAATTGTTACTGGTATTTGGCATAACAAATACGACACGGGTAGCTTGCCAGGCTCTGCCATGCGGGTAGCATATTCTTGTAGTCATCTCTAAATCCAGCACTTATTAATCCAGCATTAATAATAAGCTTATTATAATATGTATACATATAGATAGAGTTACATATTTTACATATATATAAAACAAATAATGTGGGTTTAGGTTTTTAAAGACTTCAAAGAGTGGCACTAGATAGATAGTATAGGGGTAAAAGTTCTTATCTTGCATCCAGCCAACTTTGGTTTGATCCCTGGTCCTACATATGGTCTCTCAAACACAGCTAGGATTTAACTTTAAGCACAGTGACAGGTGTTAAGTCCTGAGTACAAACAGGTGTAGCCCCCTCAAAAGAAAATTCCAAATTGTAAAATTTTATATTCTGCACTTCTCTGGTAATATCACAGACATGAGAATTTAAATAATATGTTTATTTGAAATATTTGCTTGATTCTGGGAAAGATATAGAACAAGAAATAAATTCATTGGTAGCATATAATCAGTTTATTATTCAGGGGAGCCTACAAATATGAGAGAGGAATGAGTGAGTTCCTGCTCTGTGCATTTATTTACCCTACCTGTCCCAACAAGTGACTGCCAGACCACACCCAAATATGTTGGATCTGTTCTGCTGGAAATTTCTCCTGACACCATCATTTTTAGAGAGTCCCTGAAACTTTGAGTGGGACAAGAATTAACTTTTAACTTCTCAGGTCCAAAAAGCAAAGAAAGTTACCTTAATCTTAATTGGTATTATCTGGATAAATTCTAGAAAAGTTGTAAATGGAGAAGAAGGATAATAGAGACCTTGCATGAGATCCTTTGCAGCATAGGTCATATCTCTGCAAGTCCCACTCAGGATGTATCTGAGTTTCACTGAATCCACATGTCCTGGGAAGTAATTCCTACCACCCTGAATCTCAGAGAAGAACCAAGATTCACATGATACTGAATTCTTTGGCATCTGAAAAGGAGATATGAGAGAGATATGAGAGATTTATCCACATAAATATAACAGCTCATTGTTTTTGCCAGAGAAAGAATTCTAGAATAAGACTAAGTGTAGTTAAAAACAGAATGGTTTGTTGAAGCAATGGTACATACCTAGAATTAGGTGTTGGTACTCTCGAGGGCAAAGCAAGCATTAAATCTTGGGGCCAGTAGTTTAATGAGTGAATGAACTCATTAAATGAAAGGTAATGAGCCATATAAAAGTGGGCATAAGAGTGTAGCTAGGGTTAATGCTCCTGTCTGGACCTGATTTGACCAGAAGTGCTGCTCTACGTCTTACACGGACTACATGCTTGCTTGTGTGTCACATGCATCATTAGCATGCATTACATAGCTGTGCAGTATGTGAGTTAACATATATTTTGGGCTTAATTAAGGGGGAGTGAAATTAGGTTCAGGGTTCTAGTCTATGAACATGTTCCAGTAACTAACATTAACTGGTTTTCCAGAGCAGTTTATTAGGAAGCTGGTCACCTCAATGCTTCGTTGCAGAAGGCTTCATTCAAGCCTTTGATTTTCCTTTAGTCACATCAAATAATCCTTTGGTTTCTCACATTATTAGTTTTTCACACAGCCTCTCCTATATCATGAGCTGATAAAATTTTTAGTTTGACGGTAAGTTGAGCCTATTTATTAAATTTACTTTTTAGTTTCTTTCCCTAAAAATATATTTCCAGTACATGTATTTTTGAACTTTTTCTAGACAAATAAAGCAGCAGAGATGTACATTGTTTAATCCAATGCAATAAATGGTCTCTCTAGAAAAGTTATAAATTGTAACTATATCTTTAATGACAAAATAACCCAAAGGATTTTTAAGAATCACTTTGTGTGTTACTTTATATGGTGGTAGCTTGTTTCTTAATGCACAGCAAACAAATTTACTTTGAACATGCCTTACAGTCTCTGTAATCATGTTTCATCAGCTAAACTTTCATTTTCCTTTTTCTTTTCAATTGAAGAAAACAGACAGGCAGCTGTGACAGGTTAATATATGCAAATAACTCTTTGCAGGTTCTCAAATATACGGTGATGTAAGAATAGTGATGAATATATTGTGGCATTGTGTTGCAGAAAGATGCTTTTAATAAGGCTGTTGGGAAGGTGCTATACATGCCTCACCTTTCCAGATACCTTAGAAAAACAGTTAACTTTGGTGGGAATTTGGAGGGTAATAAGTTGCTGAGTTAGTCAGATGAGAGAAGCCCACAAGAATGACTAAATTCCCAGGGCAGCTAACAAGTCCAGTAACTTGTGGACAATTAGGTCCCCTTTCAGTATGACTTATTCCCTCATTTACTATTGTTTTGTCTCTTGCTATTCATGAACTATTCTAGGTGTCATTTTTAGGAAGTATTTTATATGGCCTTTTATTTCTATTGTATTTGAAGCAGCATCGATGTATTTTTGAGATAGTTTTGTTTGGGTTTTGGGCTTAGGGCCTGGCTGTCCTCAGTGTTTTCTCTCTGGCCCTGTGCTCAGCGACTCCTGGCAGTGTTTGGGGAACTATTTGTGATGCTGCAGATCAGGAATTGAACCTGGTCAAATGCTGCAAGGCAAATGCCTTATCCCCTGCACTATCTCTCTGGCTCCAAGGTACTTTTTAAATTTAAGTAATAAAAGATGACTGAGGGAATGGGGAAAGATTATTTCCCATTAATTCTCATATATACAGATAAAATAATTGGGTCATTATAGCATCATTTATATTGTATACTATTTTTGTCTAATATCATGAAATCAAATGTTACCCATGTATTTTCTGACAAAATAAGAAATTACGTTTATTTATTTGAAAGTTTTACCTTTAATATCTGGCCCTACATAACATAACAACTTGGAAATAATGATGCTGTTTAGACTGTTTAGCCTGAAGCTATTCCTTGGGTTATTTTTCTAAGCATAGCACTTATGCTTGTAATGTGAATGGAGAAACTAATGGCTGCATGTTTACAGGTTTTTCCTTGGGAACTGATTAGCATCACAAGGAGAGACAAACAAGGGTTTGGAAGGCTACCCCTGTATTTAGTTTATAGTTTCACTTTTCATCATTCTGTTACATCTTTTAATATGTCAGTGTTGGAAATGCAACGAATCACTTAATAATTAGGATGCATTCTTGGATGAATTTGATACTGGTACAGTTGTCTTCAGCATTGGTTCTCTTTCTCATATACTCCAAGCTTGATGAAGGTCGTATTGTTCACTGTAGATTCAGCATGATGGCAAAAGACATTTCTTATAAAAAAGGAGATTTAAACTATCCAATACAAACAACTGTCACACATATCCAGAAATATACTTCAGGTACTATTTTTACTTCTAATATATGGCTCCTAACACAATCAGTATGACAATAGATTTATTTTGTTGGAATTATTGCTTTGACAATATAATTTAAGAGACTGGAGGAGAATGATATATATTTGTCAGATAGTATTCAGATCCAGCAATCAGTATTTTAAAAATTATATAAATAAAAAATGGAAAACTCATTTATACATATCTTTATAGATCATTATTACACTTAGTGACAGTCAGTTGTATCATAGATTAGATAAACATTTATTTTAGTGTATTTCATAACTGCTAAGCAATATTACATGTGTAATAAAAATGGACTAAAACCAAGATATTCCAAACATCTTAGGGCTCTGTAAATTCTATATGAATATTTTAAAGACTTTAGCTACTTAATTTGCTTTATATAAGAGTTAGGTCTTTGCACAATGTGCTTTCCTTCAGTTTGTACCTGTGCTTGAGGAAATAATAAGTATTATGGAATCTAGATTTTAAGATGCTTAGCTCTATCAAAATGCCATTGTTCTAAA
>JAJIBD010015401.1:0-11498 GCA_021461705.1 Cryptotis parvus | reverse complement strand
ACGAAGGAGTCTTGCCTTGATGCCCTCTTCAAAAGTTACAACACTGTCGTTATCTTTCCCTTCATGAAGTTGTTAATCAGTGAACAGATCTCAATAAGAATTAGTCAAGGCCAGGTTAGAGAGATCTTTGTGGCACAAGATAGTCCACAGTCTCTGAGACAAACTCTGCCTTCACATCTTCCCTAGCATGGCGCAGGGATTTCTGGATTTAAAGTTGTGAAGAGGTGCTGGGGAAACTGGGCACCTACGTGTAAACAAATGAACTTAGACCTCTGCTTAACACAATGCACAAAAGTTAGATCAATATGGATTAAAGATCTCAATATCAGTCCTGAGTCCATAAAGTACATTGAAGAAAACATAGACAAAATCCTCCACAATATTGAAGCTAAAGGCATCTTTAAAAATGAAACACCACTAACAAAGCAACTGGAAACAAAGATGAACATATGGGACTACATGAAACTAAAAAATGCTTCTGCACCTTAAAAAAGAAACAATGACCAAAATACAAAAACCACAGAGTGGAAAAGAATATTCACCCAATGTCCATCTGATAAGGGGTTAATATCCAGGATATATCAGGCACTCGTAGCACTTCACAAGAAGCAAACAGCCAACACCATCAAAAAAAAATGGGGAGAAAAAATGAACAGAAGCTTCCAAAAGAAAAAAATTCGAATGGCCAAAATGCATATGAAAAAGTGCTCTTCATCATTACTTATCAGGGAGATGCAAATCAAAACAACAATGAGGTACCATCTCATACCACAAAGACTGGTACACATCCAAAATAGCAAGAACAACCAGTGCTGGCGTGAATGTGGGGGAAAAAAGGAACTCTCATCCACTGTTGGTGGGACTGCCAACCCTTTGAGAAAACAATATGGGCATTCCTCCAAAAACTAAATATTGAGCTCCCATTTGATTCAGCAATAGCACTCCTGGAAATATACCCTAGAGACTGAAAAACACATAGCAGAAACACTATCTGTACTTCTTTATTCATCGCTGCGCTATTCACAATAGCTAGAATATGGAAACAACCTAAGTGCCCGAGAACAGAGGACTGGCTACAGAAACTGTGGTACATCTACACTATGGAATGCTATGCAGCTGTCAGAAAAGATGAAATTGTGAAATTTACCTACAAATGGATGGACATGGAGACTATCATGCTGAGTGAAATTAGTCAGAAGGAAAAGGACAGATACAGAATGGCTGCATTCATTAACAGTGTATAAATATATACCAGTGTTTTACTGGGTGTGGGCAATGGTAATGTCAGACTAGAACTCACCATTGAAAGTACACAAAGAGACTTACATGATAAACCCTAAATGTTTGCAGGGCTAGCCGCAATGTGTAAAAAGAAGGGGGATAGAGATGCAGAGACAGAAAGAGAGACAGAGAAAGATGGAAAAATGGGTACCTGCTACTGAGGTGCCCCCTCAGTACTGCTACTAAGGTACGCCTGGGGATGGGCGGGAGGGATGTGGGTATACTGGTGGTGGTCATGGGGCACTGGTGGAGGGATGAGTACTGGTATACTGTATTACCAAGAACCAATTATGAACACCTTTGTAACTGTATGTTTCACTGTGGTATAATAAAATATTTTTTTGAAAATAGTGGTAAATGATCACTCTGAAGAAGAATTGCAGGTTGAAAGTATATAAAAGAACAAGCATGAAGATCTCTCTGTATCTGTGTTGCAAACCATAATGTCCAATGCAAGAGAGATAGAGTGAGAAAAGAAGGACAGAGCCTAACACAGAGGCAGCTGAGAGTGGGGGGGTATTGGGTTATGTCAGGAGGGTAAAGGGGCACACTGGTGTTGGAAAATGTGCACTGGTGGAGGGAAGAGTGTTGGGGCATTGTTTAATGAAACCTGACCATGATCAGCCTTCTAACTAATACATGGTGAATCAATTAAATGAATTTAAAATAAACATATAAATAAACAAATAAAGAAATAAAATGTTTTTTCTCTGGTTCCTGTCACTCAAAAGCTAACAATAAGTTACCTGCAATATGTAGAAGAAAATATTTTTTAGTTCTAGTTCTTTTCTAAAAAAAATTTTTTTTTTTTGCTTTTGGGTCACACCGGTGATGCTCAGGGGTTACTCCTGGCTCTGCACTCAGGAATTACTCCTGGCGGTGCTTGGGGAACCATATGGGATGCCGGGATTGAACCCAGGTGGGCATGGGCCAGCTGCGTGGAAGGTAAACGCCCTACCCAATGAACTATCGCTCCGGCCCCATCTTTTCTAAAAATTTTTAAAAATGTATTCTAATGTAGACAAAAGCCACAGCTATTAATGCAGTACTAGAGTTGAAATTGATTAGATAATAAATCTCCAATATTTAAATTAATAAATATAAAAATATAAGATCTTATGCTAAAATTAACATATATGATCACAGTGCTGTAAGTCCTTGTCTAAGAATTTAAGTGATTGTTGCTAACAATCTAAGTGATTGTTGCTAGTTGAGCTTTGTGTTACTATTTTAGTGTGTTGAGTTTATCTGGCTTCTGTGTTACTTTTTACCATTTGTTGTAACTTTTTTTATTACCTTTTTAAAATTTTTATTATGGAGATATTACTGGTGCCTGCTCTAGCAAATAGATGATCAATGGGAAGATAGTGATAGTGAGACAGTGATACTGTTGGATGACAGGTTTAGCTAGTTTGGGAGCTTTGCTGTTTTGCCCACTCACAACTTAATCTACTTAAGCCAAGTTTCATTCTAATGAGACCACTCTTCTATGTAAACACTGACAAGGGTGTGGCCTTTACAGAAGTCACCTTGACTCTGAATAACTTCTGACTTATTATACATCTACTAAGACTTCTATGTTTTCTAGATTGGGCACAGCTCCTTTTTATACCCACTGCACCCTGCATGAGACAGAATATACCAGGAGACTACCACCCTGGCTACACTAAGACTATAGGAAGATTATAGGAAGGATTATACTAGTTTGCTCTCAAGCAGGCGAGGTGTGACCCTTTCAGTATACAGAGAACAAGATATTCAGAATCACCCTGGTGCAGATAATAAATAAGAAGGACCTTGTGGATACCATCTAGATTACATGAAGCTCATGAAATGAAGATGTATTACTTTATACCAACTCTCTCTCCCCAGTGTTTTACATAAGAGATAATCTTGGGATTAGTCCTTGGCATAACCTTTGTTTATACCTCTACACAATGTTTAGGATTCTTTGTTGACACCTCCCTGTCACCTCCCTGACCCTCCCTGGATTACTTTGGGGTATATAAGGGGACTGACTCGAGGCCCCTTCGCTTTTGGCTTTTGGTCTTTTGCTCCTTCTTTTGGGTAGGACTCCTCTTGGGTGAGATCCTCTCTCTTTTGGTGGGAGACTTAGGCTCTTTTGTATGGTCTAAGTTCGGACCAGAGCTAGAGTTCTTTGATTATACTGGATTGCTGTGAAAGAGCTTTTGTACTATTAAAAGCCTTTTTGGAACTGCTCTGGACTAGTGAGTTTGTATCTGTTCCCCGCGTCCTCGGAGGTAGAAGAGAACTTCTGTCCTAACACTCTCAGGGACGCTGGTGGCTTCCCTGACATTATACCACCATGAGATATACAGTTACAAAAGTGTTCATATCTCAGATTCAGTCTTAAAAGCGTTCCAGCACCCATGCCTCCACCAGTGCCTGTTTCCCACCAACAATATCCCCTCATTCTATCCCTCCCCCCCAGCCTACTTCCATGGCAAGCAATTTTCACCTCTCTTCTGTCTCTGTCTCTGTCTCTGTCTCTGTCTCTGTCTCTCTCTCTCTCTCTCTCTTCTCTTATACATTGTGGCTTGCAATACATACATTTAGAGATTATCATGCATATCCTTTTGCCTACTTTCAATGTGCAGTTCTATGCTGGTATTATTTACCATAATTATTAGTACACTTCCTTTCTCTGTATTACCTAACACATCTGACTCCCAAACATTTGCAGTAGGTTCTACACACTGATACAAGATCCTCATCCATGTTCTGTCTGGCCTTGGATATTGGTATCATGGTATTATTTTATATCACTTCATCACTTGATCACTTGAATCCCGTTATTCATTGATTTGCTCGAGAGGGCACCTGTAACATTTCCAATGGACCCTATCACATGCCAATGTAGCCCAATGGCATCTGGTTGATTCAGGAATATGAAGAGCCTCAACCCGTTCCTTCAGGGTCTTGACGAGGAAGTCTGACCATCTTGTAGGTGGGCGGCCACGTGATCTTTTGACATCCCGATTAAGGCAATCATTCTATATCTGTCCTTTTCCCTCTGACTAATTTCACTAAGAATTATCCTCTCCATGTACATCCATTTATAGACAAATTTTATATCTTTGTTTTTATCCCAACAGCGGCATAGTATTCCATTGTGTAGATGTACCAAAGTGTCTTTATCCAGTAGTCTGTTCTCGGGCACTCTGGTTGTTTCCAGATTCTGGGTATTGTGAATAGTGCTGCTATAAATATAGAAGTATAGATGGTGCTTCCACTGTGTGTTTTTGGTCTCACAGGGTATATTCCCAGAAGTGGTATTGCTGGGTTAAATGGGAGCTCAATATCTAATCTTTGGAGGAATTCCATATTGTTTTCCCCCAAAAGGCTGTACCAGTCCACATTCCCACCAACAGTAGTTTAGAGTCCCTTTCTCCCCACGCATTCATGCCAACACTTGTTCTTGCTCTTTTGTATATGTGCCAGTCTCTGTGGTGTAAGATGATATCTAATTGTTGTTTTGTTTGCATCTCCCTGATCATTAATGATGATGAGCAATTTTTTTCATATGCCTTATGGCCATTCGAATGTCTTCCTAGAGGAAGTTTCTATTCATTTATTCTCCCCATTTTTGATGGGGTTGGCTGTTTTCTTCATGTAAAGTTCTACCAGTGCCTGATATAGCCTGGATATTAACCCATTATCAGATGGGTACTGGGTGAATATTCTTTCCCATTCTGTGGAATGTCTTTGTTTTTTCTTCACTGTTTCTTTTGAGGTGAATACGCTTTTAGTTTCATGGAGTCCCGTATGTTTATTTTTGCTTCCAACTGCTTTTCTAGTGGCATTTCATCTTTGAAGATGCCTTTATCTTCAATAACATGGAGGGTTCTTCTTATATTTTCTTCTATGTATGGATTCAGGTCTAATCACTTATATCACTTGTCTTCCCGTTCATCATCAATTTGCTCTAGCGGGCACCAGTAACATCTCCATATATCCTGTCACATGCTAGTAGAACCCAAGGGAATCTGCTTGCATCAGGAGCATAAAAAGAGCCCCAAACCATTCCATCAAGTCATGGAAATTAGGTCTGTAATTGTTACTGATATTTGGCATATCAAATATGACATAAGGTAGCTTGCAGCCTCTGCCATGTGGGTGGGATACTCTTGTATTGATGAACCGCGAGCCAGGCTGTGATCAGCTCTTCTACTGGGTGGAATTCTGACAAGAGGGGAGTTTAGATGTGGAAAATGGTAGCCCTCATGATGTGGGGGGGTCCTATGGCTTCTTGCGAGACTCTGCTGGGGTGGCGAACCAGGGCTAGAACCTACCATCCCTCCCAGGCACCTCGTGGTCATCTGGGCACAGGGAGAGCCAGTAGCAGCTCTGCCCCATGTATGTGAGTCTCTGGATCATCATACCTGGGCTCTATGTCAGGTATGTATTATTCCATATAATTTTCAGGACTGTTTCATCAATTCCTTTGAAGAATATCATGACTATCCTTATAGGGATCGCATTGAATCTGTATAAAAGTTCTAGGGAGTATTACAATTTTCACAATGTTGATTCTTCTGTGCAGGGAATGTGTTTCTATTTCCTAATGTCCTCTTTTTATTTCCTGAAGCAGTGTTTTGTAGTTTTCTTTGTACAGGTCCTTTACACTTGTAGTTAAGCTGATTCCTAGGTATTTGATTTTCTGTGGCACAATTGTGAATCAGATCATTTTCTTAATATCCCTTTATTCTCTTTCACATGGCTGCAGTAGTGGTGTGTGGGCGTGGCCACAGCAGTGGGCTCTTGGAGTAGCTGCAGCAGTGGAATGCAGGCATGGCTGCAGAAGTGGCATGTAGGCATGGCCACAGCAGTGGAGTGTGAGTGTTTCTTCAGGGGCTTTTGGTAGAGCTCTTCCTGCCTGTCTGGGCTGGGGGACAGTGATAGTCTAGTGGGAAGGTCATTGGCCTTGCACGCGGTGGACACAGGTTTAATCCCCGGTATCTCATATTGCCCCCCTGCGCACTGCAAGGAGTAATTCCTGAGTGCAGAGCCAGGAGTAACCCATGAGCATGCCGGGTGTGGCCCAAAAAAGGCAATAAATAAATACATACATACATACATCATGATCACTTGAGATCCCATTATTCATAGATTTGCTCAAGCGGGCACCAGTAACATCTCCATTTGTCCCTGTCACGGGCCAGTGTAGCCTAATGGCATATTCTTGCTCCAGGAATACAAAGAGCCTCAAACGTTCGTTCAGGGTCTTGATGAAGTCTGACACTCTTGTAGGTGGGCAGCCACGTGATTTTTTGGCGTCCCATGGGATCCAGTCAGTAACGGCTCTAGTCCAGAGGTCATCTCCAAATCACATTGGAGTGGCATTGGTGTGTCTCCAAGTAGGCAGTGCATGTCCAGTCCATCTGATTTTTTGATGCCTTGGCAAACGAGACAGCGTCCCTTACTCTCGATTGTTGATGGAGGTCGAACTCGGGATTCCTTCTCCCACTTAAGTGGGGTGTGATACTCCAAGCACAGCTAAGTAAATACATAAATAAATAAAAATAAATGAGAACTAAAAAGTTCTGCTAAATAAATAAAAAAAAAAGAAAATAAAACTAATATGTTCTGGCCTGAGAATCATCCATAGTCTTCTGGAATAGCCAAAATAGGTTGTGCATAGTAGGGTGAATATCTTGGACTATTTAATTAATTGGACTATTTATTTAATTAATTGCTCTTATGTATTACATAAATTTGTATGTCTCTGTACTTGCAATATGGGCCAGCTGTAAGAGTACTGGCATGGTGTAATTAGTGCACATTTTAAAAATATTTGCAAAAAATAATGGCGTCCCTTAAGCGCTTCATCCTTCAAAGAGTTTTATTTCTTCTTTTTAAGATTACTACCTCTTTCTAGTCCACATTTATTGGTTCCGTGTTTCTAGCCTTTCTAGAGCCCTTTTAGTCCATGCTGAGCCATTCCTAGTCTTTCACATACTAGGGGTAAGAGTTTTTCATTTAAGTTCCCCAGTCTGAGTGGGGAGTATTTGATATTGCAATGCATTTCAGGGGAGCTATGACTGCAGTTTCTTTCTTTGGAAAGGGTTAATACCAAGATAATATCAAGTTTATTACTTGGTATTAACTTTATTGAGAAAATCACAGCCACAGGGACTTTGGATAGGACATTCTGGCATATATAAAAAACTATGAACTATATGTTCATGCCCCAGTTGACATTCATAGCATGTAAGAAAGTCTTTTGTTGTGGTCACAGGGTGACTCTAGTGGTGGCTTGTCCTCTATAATTACTGCTATCCATCAACTTTGTGTTCCAGACAGAGTACATAGCAACAGTGTCAATTAAAAAGACATTCATTCAATTCCCTATGTCAATTGCATCTGAGGCTCCTGTGGAGAAATAAAAATTGACCTGGATGGATCAAAAGGAGCCTGTGGACTTTCCTATTCATGGTTGAGTCTGCGTTCTAAACTACCATCTGCCACTTCTCTATCTTTCTAACTTCTTCAATTTTTCCCTCTCCCCCCTTTCCAACTTCAGATAGCCTTCCTTCCAAAAGTGCTTATTCCTGGGTGCTGGAACACTGCATTACTGAAACCCAAATATGAACACTTTGAAAACTGTATATTTCACAGTGGTATAATAAAAATTAAATATATATATATATATATATATATATATTTGTCAAAGAAGTGCTTATGCCTAAAATGCAAATGTTGGTCCTTATACAAACAAAGGACCCTTCCTTTCCTGAGTTTTTAGGTCTCCCTATGACCCATCTTTCCCAGCAGGATTATAGTTGATCTAATCCTTTTCTTGTGTGGTAAACCATTGAGCAATGTATATCAATTGGTCAAATTGATTCCAAAAACAACTCTCTACATTGTTCAGTTTTCTCCTAATGGGTACACTGTTCCCAATAAAATTCCATTCATGTTTATCATGATAATATTTGGGGGGTCATGATCTGTGTTGGTCAGATAAACATTATAATTAGTGTCCTATGGCACTATTTATTCTGATAGTTACAACTCCCTTGAGAGGATTTATCAAAAAATACTTGTGTGGTCAGAGTTAGACTTGAAGCTTTCTCTGACATAGTTCCAGTGAGCTCACCTGGAAAGACAGGTGTGCTGGGGTTAGGTCTGGTGCTCTCTTCAGGCAGAAATGGTGGTTGCAAGTCAGGGTCTGAGGGAATCTTCACTGCACTTCCTTTAAAAAATAGAAAATAATTCCTTCATATAAATTATTCTCTAAATTTCAATGGACAGAATACTCTGAATACTCCTATCAAAAGACACAGAGTGGCTTTATAAATCAGGAAACAAAATCTGACCATCTGCTACTAACAAGACATACACTTGAATTCTCACAATAACTATTACAGACTGGTCAAGGGGTTACTAGATCAAGATGGCGTAAGTCTTTTATTTTTTGTGAGCGGGGGCACACCTGATGATGCTCAAGGATTACTTAGAGCTCTGCATTCAGGCTTTATTCCTGGGGGTTCATGGAGAAATGGGGATCAAAATCTGGCTGACTTTGTGCAACATAAGCTGCCTACATGCTGTACTATCACTCCAGCCCCAAGGATACTTAACTCTTATCAAAATATATACACTAAATGAAGAGGGAGCAATATTTATAAAGCAACTTCTAATAGACTTGGGAAGATAGCAGCACTATGGTATGACTTTAACATCCCACTCTCATCATTACAAGATCAAAGGGGCAGAATATCATAAAGAAAAACAAGAGCCTCAAGTGAGTAATTGAAAAGAAACTGAATTGACATGCATATGTAGGACCAAAACCAAATGCACAGCCTACTGCACTGCATGTGGGAGTGTTCCCCCTTTGTATAGACTATATGCTTGTGCATATCTTGTATCCATTAACTCACAACAATAGAAGTCACATCAACCATTTTTCCAACCCAAATACCATGACTATAAGCATTAGCCTTATAAAGAGAAAGTTGGGGGTAAATCAAAGGGAAAATGAACAGCATTCTGTTAAATAGAGAGTCTCTCTGATTCTATTTGTCAAAGAGAAATTAAAGAAGAAGCAAAAGTGTTTCTCAACACAAATGATAGTGAAGACAGGAAATATCAAATCTATGCAACACAGTAAAAAGCAGTACTAAGAGTGTGTATTTCACTAGCAATACAGGCTTACAACAGAAAGGATGTAACTCAAGCCTGTGATCTAACCCTACATCTTGGCAAAGTAGAAAAGGGAAAAATTAGTGAATCACAGTGCAAGTTAAAAATTCATAATAAAATCAAAGCAGAATTCAAAAAATCAATATTAGTACTTATTTTGTTGTTAATAAAAAATGTTGGCAAACACTTGTCTAGTATCTATGAAACCTAGTAAATCAGATCAGAGACAAAAAGAAAAGCATTTAAAATAGACACCTAAGTACTTTTTAAAATTATTATAGCTTATTATAAACAACTTTTGCCACTAAGTTGAAGAGCCAAAAGAAACCAACACATTTTTAGAAGGATTGAATTAGAAAACCTAATGGACCAAGAATGAGTGCATAAACTGAACTGGTAATTAAAAATCTCCCCCAACAAAACATACCTCAATAAAACCAAGATGGTAGAAAAACTGTTAACTATTTTTTCAGACCATGATGCACTGAAAATAGAAGTTAATTGCACACAGAAACAGATAGTCATACCAAATATCTGGAAACTAAACAACTCACTGCTGAAAACCAGTGGATCATAAAAGAAATCAAAGAGGAAGTCAAAAAATTCCTGGAAACAAATGAGACTGAAGACTATCAGAACACAGAGAAAGCGTGCTAAGAGGAAAGTTCATAGCTCTGTAAGCATGAATACGGAAAGAAGAAAGAGCCATCATAAACAGTCTGACCTCACAGCTAAAGATATTAGAAAGTGACCAACCAAAGGAGCCCAATTGAGGCAGGAATAAATAAAATTTAGAGCAGAAAGCAATGAGCTGGAATTCCAAACAATAATTAAGAAAGATTAATGAAACAAAAGCTGGTTCTTTGAAAAACTTAACAAGATTGACAAACAACCTGCAGACTTGCAAGGAAAGGGAAAGAAAGAAACCAAATAAATAAAATCAGAAATGAAAAGGGGGGATACTGAAACAGAAAAACATAAATTCAAAAGATCATCAGAGATTACTTTTGAGAGTCTGTATGCCACAAAACAAGAGAATCTAGAAGAAACAGACAAATTCCTGAATTCCTACAGTCTCCCAATGCTGCAACAACAAAATTAGGAATAACTATTACCATTGAGGAAATTAAATCAGTGATCAAAAGTCTACCCAAGCACAAAAGGTCAGGTCCAGATGGAATTATCAGTGAATTCTTCCAAACCTTTAAAGAGGAACTATGGCCAGTCCTTTACAAGCTCTTCCAGGAAATTGAAGAAACAGAAACACTCCCAAATAATTTCTATGATGCACTATATCACCTTTGATACCCAAATAGACAGAGACATCACAAAAAAGAAAACTACAGACCAATCTCCTGATTAACAAAGATGCTAAGATCTTCAACAAAATATTAACAAACAGAATCCAAAACTCATAAAAAAGATTATTCATTATGACCAAGTAGGATTCATCCCGGGAATGCAATGATGACATAATACAGTCATATCAATAAGTAAAAAATAAAAAAACTATGTGATCATATCAATAGACTGAAGAGAATGCATTTGACAAGATCCAACACCCACTCATGACAAAACCTCTCCATAAAATGGGAATTGAAGAAAACTAACTCAGTATATTCAAAACCATCTATCAAACACTTCCACAGCAAGTATCATTCTCAATGGGGAAAAACTGAAAGCCTTCCCCAAGATCGGGACAAGACAAGGTTGCCCACTCTCACCACTTCTATTCAATATAGTACTGGAAGTACTTTGATATATCAATCAGGGAAGAAAAAGGACATTAAGGGCATCCAGATAAGAAAGGAAAAAGTCAAGCTGTCACTATTTGCAGATGACATGATATTATACTTAGAAAACCCTAAACTCACTACCAAAAGCTCATAGAAACAATAGATTCCTAATGTAGAGTGGCAGGGTACAAAATCAATACCCCAATGTCAATGGCTTTTACTATATGCAAATAATGAGAGAGAAAAGAAATATTAAAGAAACAATTCCATTCACAATTGTGCCACATAAAATCAAATACCTAGGAATCAGTT
>JAJIBD010015400.1:0-26179 GCA_021461705.1 Cryptotis parvus | reverse complement strand
CCTCCTTCCCTCCCGTACTGTTGCTGAGATGAGTATGGATCGCCCACGGGCCTGGCGCAGATACTTGCAGGGCTGGAGCACGTAACAGCGGTGCTCACCAAGGGCTGGACTCCTGCCCTGCTGCCCTGCTCCCCAGGGCTCACTCCTTAGCTGTGGTGCTCCCCAGGGCTCACTCCTTAGCTGTGGTGCTCCCAGGGCTCACTCCTTAGCTGTGGTGCTCCCCAGGGCTCACTCCTTAGCTGTGGTGCTCCCCAGGGCTCACTCCTTAGCTGTGGTGCTCCCCAGGGCTCACTCCCTTAGCTGTGGTGCTCCCCAGGGCTCACTCCTTAGCTGTGGTGCTCCTCAGAACTCACTCCTTAGCTGTGGTGCTCCCCAGTACTCCTTAGCTGTGATGCTCCCCAGGGCTCACTCCTTAGCTGTGATGCTCCTCAGGGCTCACTCATTAGCTGTGGTGCTCCTCAGGGCTCACTCATTAGCTGTGGTGCTCCCCAGGGCTCACTCTTTAGCTATGGTGCTCCCAGGCTCACACTTCCTGCTGTGGTGCTCCCACATCTTTTGCTTATTTAAAAAAATATTTTTCTGGGCCAGAGCAATAGTACAGTGAGTAAGATGTTTGCCTCGTACGCAGTTGACCTGGGTTTGATTCCGGGACCCCATATAATGACCCTAGCACCCCCAGAAATAATTCCTGAGCACTGAGCCAAGAGTAACCCCTGCTGGGTGTGCCTCAAAACAAAATTGTTTTCAATTTTGGTTTCTTTTGTGTTGCTTTTTTGGGTCACAATTAGTGGCACACAAAGGCTCACTCCCAGCTCCGTGCTCAGGGATCACTCCCAGCTCCGTGCTCAGGGATCACTCCCAGCTCCGTGCTCAGGGATCACTCCCAGCTCCGTGCTCAGGGATCACTCCCAGCTCCGTGCTCAGGGATCACTCCCAGCTCCGTGCTCAGGGATCACTCCCAGCTCCGTGCTCAGGGATCACTCCCAGCTCCGTGCTCAGGGATCACCCCAGCTCCGTGCTCAGGGATCACTCCCAGCTCCGTGCTCAGGGATTACTCCCAGCTCCGTGCTCAGGCATCACTCCCAGCTCCGTGCTCAGGGCTCACTCCCAGATCAGTGCTCAGGGATCACTCCCAGCTCGTGCTCAGGATCCCCCCCAGCTCCATGCTCAGGGATCACTCCCGGCTCGTGCTCAGGGCTCACTCCCAGCTCCGTGCTCAGGCATCACTCCCAGCTCCGTGCTCAGGGCTCACTCCCAGCTCCGTGCTCAGGGATCACTCCCAGATCAGTGCTCAGGGCTCACTCTCAGCTCCATGCTCAGGGATCACTCCCAGCTCCGTGCTCAGGGATCACCCCCAGCTCCGTGCTCAGGGATCACTCCTAGCTCCATGTTCAGGGGAACCAAGCAGTGCTGGACCAAACCCGGCCTCCTGCACTTGTTCCAGCCAGTTGAGCTCTTGAACATCTCTCGGTGGTGCTCACTGGGGATCAAAGCCCTTGGTTGTGGTATTCACCACGTACCCAACTGCAGTGTGACGGAAATGGCTCGTGGCCCCCAGAGATCACAGCCCTCAGTGCCCCTAGGGGCCCAGTTCAGTGTCTGAAATGACACTGAGGGCTGAAGACTCGACCTGACTCGCAGGGCAGGAGCCCTAAGTTAAGCCCCTGAGATATTCCCCCAGGTCCGCACTTGGTCTTTCTTTTAAAAAATCCCAGTATTGGGTCAGAGGCTAGAAGAGATAGTGCAGCAGGTATTTGCCTTGCACACAGCTACCTGGGATTGGTCCCCAAGCCCACCAGGATCACCCCTGAACATAGAGCCAAGAGTGACCCCCGAGCACCACCACGTGTGCTTCCCCCAAAACACCCGAGCAAACAAAGAAACCAAAGTAATGCGTCCAGGGCTCAACAGACTTTGCTTTCACGCATTTGCGTGGAGGAGTCTGGGTGGAGCCTGTTGCCCCTACGGTTCCCCTGGCACCACCAGCGACCCTCCAGTTCTGAGCTGGGAGTGATCCCCTGACCACCATCAGGTACAGCCCCCAAAAAGGCAAATAAATAAAAGTATTAAGAAAGAAGTCTAAGTCTATGGGAGCAGAAGTATCCCGAAAACTTCCTCTAGATTCAGAGCAATGCCACAAATGCATTTGCTTGTTTGGCTCTGGGTCACACCTGGTAATGCTCAGGGGTTACTCCTGGCTCTGCACTCAGGAATTACTCCTGGTGGTGTTCGGGGGACCATATGGGATGTCAGGGGATCGAACCTGGGTCAGCTGCAGGCAAGACAAACGCCCTCCCCACTGTGCTATGGCTCCGGGCCTCACAAATGCTTCTGTATGGCAGCATAAAAGCAAGACAGACCAGGAGCCCCGAGAAGCTCAACCAGCTCCTGATGTGAGCTGCAGGTGCTCTGGGCACACACATCAGTGACTGAGGTGGTGTGTTCAGTAGCGTGACCCAAATCAATTCAGCCTGTGTATCAAATAAAATATATCTTAAATATGGGCAAGTTTCATCAGAAGTATGTGAACAGCCAGCGCTGAAGCACTTGTTTTGCATGTGTGGGGTCCTGGGTTTGATCCCCAACTTTCCATGGTTTCCCCGAGCATGGCCTTAAAACAATATAAAAGAAAATGAACATAGAATTAGGGGGCGGAGTGATAGTCCAGCGGGAAGGCGTTTGCCTTGCACGCGGCCGACCCGGGTTCGATCCCGTATTCCCATATGGTCCCCTGAGCACCGCCAGGGAGTAATTCCTGAGTGCAGAGCCAGGAGAAACCCCTGAGCATTGTCGGGTGTGACCCAAAAAGCAAATAAATAAATAAATAAATAAATAAATAAATAAATATGTAAGTAATGGGGCTGGAGCAATAGCCCAGCAGGTAGGGCGTTGCGCTTTGCATGCGCGCGGCCTCTGCCGGCCTTGGTTCGATCCCCCGGCATCCCATATGGTCCCCCGAGCACCACCAGGAGTAATTCCTGAGTGCAGAGCCAGGAATAGCCCCTGAGCATTGCCGGTGTGACCCAAAAAGGCAAAAAAAAATATGTAAAGTAAAAAGAAAAATGTCACACCTAGCTGTGTTCAGGGGTTACTCCTGGCTCTGTGCTCAGGGATCACTTCCAGCAGGGCTTGGGGGGACCATATGTTGGCCATATGCAAGGCAAGGCCCCTACCCACTGTACTATGAGTCTCCAAGTGTGAGATATTTGGATGTAAAAGTCAGATGCTAGCACTTCCTCGCTGGACAGAGGTCACGGAGTTCTATTCCTGGCAGCTGAAGAATCAACCGTTTTTAAGTCTTAGCTAGAATGTTGCTTCACGCATTGAGCCATGTGTTGAATGCAGCCCCTCCTCCAAAGTTGGGCTGAAGTTCTAACGCTGGTGGACGAGGTTTGGAAACTGCGCTCTCCATAGGAAGTCAGGTCTAAACAAAGCCACCAAGGTGACCTTAATCCAGTGTCCTTGTGAACGGGGGACTCTGGACAGTTCCTTTAGCTCGGTGCCTGAGTTTGAACATCGGTGTGGCCCGTCTCCTGGCATATTCATTCACTCACTTTCTCTTCTTCCCTCCCCCTCCCTAGGTGACCAGCAGCCTTTGGAAGCTCAGCACTCCTCTGGGTGCAGCGGGCTTGGGATTCCTGTCTCTCTTCTCTGTGGAAGGTCAAGTTTCACACTTCATGGGAGTGCCCATCCCGCCAAAACAATGACTTGGGCACCCTTCAGTTTGGATGTTCTACAGACCCATAGACAAACAGACTAATAGGCCGGTAAGGCTTAGTCTGGCCTAGCAGAGTCATGGTGGACTGAAGTCCCAAGCCCTGGACCACCCCCTGGCCCCAGGAAAACCACCCAGCCACACAGCACAGGTGCTGGGAGGCACCCCCGCCCCTCAACTTCTTGCCCCGCCCCACTACTCCCTCCCCATACACACATTCTAGCATAAAACTCTGCTCAGAGGGAGAACTTGGAACCACGGGCGCTTAGAGACTTCATCCGGGGCCATTGGTTCAGAAAGGAAAAGGGGGCTGGAGATGGTACAGGGTGAGGGTACTGGCCTCTCAGGGCCACTGCGTGACCCCCTGAGCCACCCCAGAGCATGAGTAGGGAATAGCCCCAGAGGATCCCAGGCGTGGCCCTCAAATGCCTCCGCCCCTCACGGCCCCTCCACACACACAAAGGGAGAAAAAATTCAGGAAGTCTGGAGGAAAATGTTGCCAGATGGAGGCTGCCCCTGGTCTGCCTGTCCCTGTCTCCCCACCCCGGCAAATCTAGGGCTGCTGAGAATCTGTGGTCAGACCGACTTAACAGCACCCGGAGCGGTTGTCGCCTCGCCTGGGTTCCACTTGTTCAGCCCCAGGTGGGAAATGAGCCCCTGTCACCCGAAACCTCAGGGAGCCACCCTGGAACTCTGAACCAAGGAATTGCCCTTTGCAGAAAAGGAAAGTCAGTCCTAAATCTCACCTGGACTTTCCAAGGCCTTCCCTTTCCCTCACAGAGAAGAATATCAGGAAAACATGACGAGTGGGGCTGGAGCAATAGCACAGCGGGTAGGGCTTTGCCTTGCACTCGGCTGACCTGGGTTCGATCCGCGGCATCCCATAAGGTCCCCCAAGCACCGCTAGATGTAATTCCTGAGTGCAGAGCCAGGAGTAACCCCTGAGCATAGCAGGGTGTGACCCAAAAAAGAAAAAAAGATAGAGTGAAGTAAAACTAACTGGGGAAATATAAAAGAATCTCAGGAAAAGGAGAAGAGTGAAGTAAAATTTACTGGTGAAATAAAGGGCTGAGAGAGAGGTGCCCAAGAGAGAACACAGGATTCTCCTAGTGGAGAAAGCAGGTACACAGAACTTCCCGGGATGAAGGCCTTGGCCCCATGGGAAAATGCACCCTAAAGTAAGAAAGTACCGTTTCGGGAGCCATAAGGAAGAAGAAAGGAAACAAGCATCCAGGCAGAGTCCAGCCACTTCGATGTGTCCTTGATACACTGCGATGTACCAAGCTAGTTTATACGCCATTTCCCAAGCTGCCCCCATGTCTGTTGCTAGGGCGGTTGCTAAAGGGGGGGGCGCCGCATCCTTGGTGGTCTTTTGATATTCTTAGCATGGACTTTGTTCCAGTGGTGGAGCCTCTCGTCGCAGGGGTCCAGCCAGGATCTGAGGCCCGGATTCTGCGTCTTCAGACAGGCTCTGTGTTTTAAAGGATTCTGCGTCTTCAGACGGGCTCTGTGTCCTACAGGCCTTCTACTTTGGGGCTGGTTTAGGTTCCAGACAACATTCTTCCCAATATACACAACTGAGGTCCTCCAATCTCTCTGCTTACTGCAAAAAGGGGAGGCGATGGGCCAGAGTGTTAGTGCAGCAGGTCGGGCACTTTCTTCCGTCTGGCAGACCTGGTTTCGACCCCTCGTGTCCACACGGCTCCCCGAGCCACCAGGAGGTGATTGCTGAGTTCAGAGCCAGGAGTAGCCCCTGAGCATCACCAGGTGTGACCCCAAAAATCAGCAAAAACAAAAACCCCGATAGTAACAACAACACTATTGTCACTGCTTTAGGGCTCTTGAGAAGATGAATGGGCCCAGTCCGCCTATGAATGGAATGAGCAAAGGACCCGCCACACTTTAAGATGTGGATGACAACAACGGTATGAGGCTGTAGTTCTGTGAGGCTGAAGAACAAGCACAAGAGGAATAAAGGGGACAGGGAGAGCAGGCCGAGGAATTGTGCCTCCGGGAGGTTATGGGGTTTTTTTTTTTTTCTTTTTGGGTCACACCCGGCAATGCTCAGGGATTTCTCCCTGGCTCTGCACTCAGGAATTACTCCTGGCAGTGCTCGGGGACCATATGGGATGCCAGGGATCGAACCCGGCCAGCATGGGCCGGCGCGTGCAAGACAAACGCCCTACCCGCTGGGCTATCGCTCAGGTCCCGGGTTATGGGTTTTTGAAGCCAGCGCCATCCCGGGTGGGGGAGTCTCCTGGGGTTGAGTCTGTGGGTGGGGGGGTCACAAAACCCACCACCAGCAGCTGAGCGCGGCTGAGCGCAGGCAGCAGTGTCCAAGGCCTGCTTCCGCCCTGGGCTTCACACAGTGCCCTTTTGGGGTCCCTCAGCTCCCGGGGCGTCCTTTGCCACTGCCCAGTGGCCACTGTTCTCCCATCCCAGGTGGCCAAGCAGAGGTCAGCCAGCACCAAGGGCCCTCCCGCCGAGGGAGAGAGCAGCCGGTGGCACACACGGGCGGCTGGTGCGAGTTGGCGCTGCGGGGAGGGTTCCAGAACACGGAGCTATATTTAGTCCGGCACAGATGTCCAATTCTCCCGAGGAGAGGGGGCGCGGTAGGTGGGACGCAATCTTGCCTAGATGGTTGGTTATTCTATTAACCGCTTAGGATGCGGGCGCCATGCGCAGCACACCTGCTTGCAGGTCCGGTTTCCCGGCGCACCTTGCGGCGTGTGTCTGCAGAAATGACGTCCTCCCTCGAGGCCAAAGAGAGAAAATGAAATTGACCAAGCGACAAATGAATGAGGGCAAGGAAAGGATAAATATTCCGTCCTGTTCCGGCAGCAGCGGGAGTAGGTCCAAAAAAACACTTAGCCTCACGCATTGCTCACTTATCCTCCCTGCCGTGAGTTTGCTCCAAATGGTTTGGAAAACCATTGCCGCTGATGAAAGCGGCCCCCTGGCTGGAAGGGGGCCAGCGCGCCCGCAGGGAGACCCCACGTCCCCTGGCTTCATTATCCCCATCCATCCCACATTTCCGTGGTCGGGTTTTGTTTGATTTCCGAGTGAGATGGCTCAGGTCATTATTTGTTTAAATTTTTTGCTTTTAATTAGTGGATCTATTGAGATGAAAAACTCTGAAAGAGACTCACAGGCTTCTAAGTTTTTTGCTTGGAATTTGAAATTATCGCTGTTTGGAAAAGATTAGTTGGAGGTGTAAAAGTCTTTTTTTTTTCCCAAGAAAGCCCCTTAAATTGCATGCAGTGGGGTGGCATTAGGAACAGGGGCGGTAAACCAGATACAGACTTTACCCGTAGCTGCTGTTGGCTTTAGTACTAACCATGCAAGGTTTTTGTATTTACAGGAAGAAAAAAAAAGAAGAAAACTGATGTTTGATAAGATACTCTTTCTCCACCAGGAGGAGCCTAATCAGGCAACAGAAGCCCAGAGTCACAGTAAGTTGGCCAGACGGAAAGACAGCCAGGGGTGAGGTGGACAAATGGAGCTTTTTGTTTTCTTGTATTAAATAGTATCATATGGGCCGGAGCGATGGCCCAGCGGGTAGGCGTTTGCCTTGTACGCTGGCCGCCCATGCCCGCCCGGGTTCGATCCCCGGCATCCCATATGGTTCCCGAGCACCACCAGGAGTGATTCCTGAGTGCAGAGCCAGGAGAAACCCCTGAGCATTGCTGGGTGTGACCCAAAAAAAGCAAATAAATAAATCACTGTATCACTGTATCACTGTCTTCCCATAGATCATCGATTTGCTCCAGCGGGCACCAGTAACATCTCAATAGGTCCTGTCACATACGGGAGATAGCCCAAGGGCATCTGCCCGCTCCAGGGACATAAAGAGCCTCAAACATTCCATCATGTCATGGGAATGAGGTCCATAATTGTTACTGGTATTTGGCATATCAAATATGACACAGGTAGCTTGCCAGGCTCTGCCGTGCGGGTGGGATTCTCTTGTATCAATTGACTTGATACTACCAGAAAACATAAGCACCTGCTCCGAGCCAACCCCTGACTCAGTTGCTTCTCACTGCATCTCCTTCCTCACTCAGGACACTGCAGATGGCCGGGCTGGTCCACATTCTCAGTGGTCAGTGCTTTCTCCCCTGAGCTTTTGAATTTACTGAACCAGTTTATGGTCATACTGAGCTGAACGTGCCCAACCTTGTCTGAATTTGCTGAACCAGTGCAAGATCACACCCAAGGTAACTCTCCTTTCTCCAGGTGAAGGAATGCCGTGACTGTATGGGGTGGGAGTGAGGTTCTCTCATGCCCAGCAGAACGTGCCTGGCACTGATGGGCTGGCTGCATTCCTGGGCAGAGGTGCCAAGGAGTTAAGTCCAAGAACACTCACCCGTCAGCTGACTGTCAAGGTTTCTGAGGATGGCTGCCATTCAGGGACCATTCTTTGGGATTCTTGACATCCCTCCCCTCCTGGCCCCTCAGTTGCAAGGAGAAAACACAGGACTGGGTGCTTGGAAAGGTATTAATCCGGAGTGCTGGGTGGAGCGGAGCTGAGAGGTGCTGTGGGGGTGGTCCCAGTGGGCAACCAGCTGCAAAGCCCATTGAGGAGACACGCTAAAGCACTTGGGCTCAAAGAAATGCTGATTCCGACATTGCTAAGCATGCGTGGTCTGGACGGACTGAGAGCAGAGAGGCGCAACACTGCGAAACAGAAGGCGGTGGTGCAGCTCTTCCTCTCTCAATCAATCAATCAATCAATCAATCAATCAATAAATAAATAGTATCATAGTCTTTAATAATAGTCTATAGTTTGGTATTTTCTATAACAAAGTATCACAGATTGGGTGACTTATACATTTCTCACAATTCTGGAGACTAGACTTTAAAGATACTCAGAGTGTCTGCAGGTTTGGTTTATTTTGAAGATTTCTTCCGTGGCTTCCTCATAACCAGACAGACAGGCAAACACACGGCGGTCTTCTCGGTGTCTTCACTTGCTCTCTCTGTGCACACGTACCCTGGTGTTTCTACTTCCCCTATAAGGATATCAGATATACTGGATTAGGACTTCACCATCATAGCCTCCTTTTGTATTGACTCATTATATAAAGACTTTGAAGGTGTTCCATGCCGCTCTCTTCCTCCTGCGCAGCTCAGGTTTTAGATCGTTCATCATGTTGACTTCTCGACCTAGGTACACATAGCTGCTGCATTCAGAGATGTTTGTTCCATTGAGAGTGAATGGGGCTTCTGGAACTAGTTTGTTTTTCATGAACATAGTTTTGTTGAGATTCAGTTATAGACCTATCTTTCCACATTCTCATTCAAAGTCAGCCAGCATTTGTGCCGCTTGGCTAATGTTTGGTGTGATTAGAACGATGTCATCAGCAAAGTGGAGGCGGTGTAGTTGTCGACCGTCTATCTTCACTCCCATTCCTTCTCAATCTAATTGTCGCATGACATTCTCGAGGGTGTCACTGAAGAGTTTTGGTGAGATGGTATCACCCTGCAAAACCCCTCTTTTGACATCAATGATCACTTCCTTGTAGAATGGTGAGATCCTGGTGGTGAATCCATAATGCAGCTCACGAAGGATCTTGATGTATTGGATTTGAAGGCCCTATTTGGCTAGGGCTTCGATGACCGCTTTGGTCTAACAGAATCAAAGACTTTCTTTAAATCAATGAACGTGAGACAGAGCGGCATCTTGTACTCCCTACAAACCTCAGTGAGCTTGGTTACGGTGTGGATATGGTCGATTTTGCTGAATCCTTTTCGGAAGCCAGCTTGCTTGCATGGTTGTCCTTTATCTAGTGTTCTGCCAATCCTGTTCAGGATGACTCGAGTGAACAGCTTGTAGATGACAGACAACAGGCAGATCGGGCGATAGTTGCCAATGTCATGAATGTCTCCCTTCTTGAACAGTAGAACTGTCCTGCTGGTTTTCCATTGGGAGGGCACCTTGCATTCAGACAGGTAGCTTGTGAAGAGCTGAGCCAGTGTATTGTTGAACACTGATGGCAGATTCTTCAGGTCTTCGGGTCTGACTTTGTCTGGACCGGGTGCTGTTCACTTCTTTACTGATAAAATGACATGTCAGATTTCAGAAGGGAGAACATTGGGAACGACATATCCACCCTGCGGAATTTGGTATGTGGGCAGGTGAATGTGGCTACCAAAGAGATCCAAGTAGAAGTCATGGATAATCTCCGTTATGTTTCTAGAAGATATGATAGATCCATCAGGACGTCGAGGGCAGTCATCTTGGAGAAGGACAGGCAGGCGTTGCAAATGTTTTTCCCGGCTTCTGCTGCATCGGCCAATATTGCTGCTCTTCTCTCTTTGAGGTCTTCCTTTATCACTTCTCTGCACTGCTTTGCGAGCTTGGACATTAGCATATAGTTGCCTGAGGCTTGCACCTTGCCATGTTGGCGAATGAGCTCGAGAGTTTTTGAAGACAAGCATTCTTTTGTGGCTTTCTCTCTCTCTCTCTCTCTCTCTCTCTCTCTCTCTCTCTCTCTTGCTGTTCTTTGCACAATCATGCAGTTGCTGAACCAGTAAGTTGTATTCTTCATCGATGTCGTCAATGATGGCATCTTCCCATGTTGCTGCAATGGTGCCAAAGAGTTCCCAGTTGGTGGTCATTCTGAGAGTTCTCTTCTTAAACTTTGCAGCCTTTTCTCCCCATTCCGTAAAGTAGAATTTTGCACGAAGGAGACAGTGGTCCTTCAAGTAATAGCTAAAAGGACAAAGAACCTTCAGCTCCAGGCACATCTCTCCGACTACACCGTTCTCCCTGTACGCCTCAGAGACCTGGGCCCTATGAAAGCAGGATGAGAATGCTATTCGGGTCTCCCAAAGAGGAATCGAAAGAGCTATGCTTGGAATATCACGCCTCACTCAAGTGAGAGAAGGGAATCCGAAGTTCTGACCTCTGTCAACAATCGAGAGTCAGGGACGCTGTCTCGTTTGCCAAGGCGCCGAAAATCAGATGGGCTGGACATGTAATGCGATTTGGAGATGACCACTGGCCTAGAGCCATTACCAACTGGATCCCACCGGATGTCAAATGATAATATGGCCGCCCACCTACAAGATGGTCAGAGACCCTGTCAAGGTCTCTGAAAGAACGGTTTGAGGCTCTTCATATTCCTGGAGCAAGCAGATGCCATTGGGCTACACTAGCATGTGATAGGGTCAAATGGAAATGTTGCTGGCTCCACTCGAGCAAATCAACGAATAACGGGATATCAAGTGATCAAGTGATGTAAAGACCTTATCTCCAATTAAGGTACTGGACGTTGAGACTTAAATATATGTGGATTGGGAGAAAACACAGCTTAGTTTGTAATATAGATAAAAAAAAAAAAGAAAGTTTCTAAAAACTATAATCCTGCAGTCATTCCATTGACTTTTATTTGAATCTTTATTTTTTTAAAGATCCTTAATGAAATTTGTTTCGCATCCATTTATCCTTCCAGAAGGTAAGAAATATTTGAATGGGAGGGGTGCGGGGGACGGGACTCCTGGGGATTTGTTTCCTGCCTTTAGGAGGAGAAAAGGCAGATTCTCTGCGTAAATTGCCTTTTGGGCACCGGTTTAGAGGGAGCCCCGCTCATTGCAAATTGGTCATAATCCAGCAGGGGCGCGCCACCGCCTGATATAAGCCCCTGGCCTGGCCCGGGTCTCCCTGGAGGTGTGCGTGCGCCCATCGCGCCGCGCGTTCTCTGCTGCAATCACTGTGCCCGCGTCCTCGGGCTGCGAGTTGCTGTCAGAGCCGGACGCAGCTAACTGTACAGGAGCCCAGGCCGCGGGGTCTGCCGGAATCGAGCTAGTTTTCCCAAAACCTTTGCTCTGCCCTTCCCAGTTCCCGCGCACAGAGGGTGGAAGCTTTTCCAGTGCGCAGTGAGGCGCAGCGAGGTCGGGGCTGGGGGGAGGGGGACTTCAAATCCACCTTCCCCTTGCTCCAACCCCCTCTGGCACTTGGACGGGTGGCTTCTCGCCTGATCCCGGCAAAAAAACGCAACAAAGACTCAAAGAATGAATATGCACAGTCATGTAAACGTTCTTCATGTGTTGGGCTTGTAGTCTGTGCCGGCATGGAAAATCAGGTGCTAAATAAAACTTACTGGTACTGGAGAGATAGCACAAGGTTAGGGGCGCAGACCTGGGTTTTATCCCGGCACCACATTCCCTGGCCCCCACCCCAGCTCCACAGAGATCCTCCACATCCCTGGACCCTACATTGCACCCCCACCTGGATGGTTGAGCAGGAGTGACCCTGGGTCAAGTCATCCCCTCACCTCCACGCCAAATAAAATGCAGTTAGTTTAGGTTGTTTTCACCGAAGGTCAGCCAACAAAGCAAGCAGCATGATTTTGAGAAATGAGAGAACAGTTTATTCCGTGAGCGGACCCAGCAGGGCTCAGGCGCAGATTGGGCTCAGGCAAAGGTGAGAACTGTTTGGTAGAATGACACTGGGGCCGTTGCAGCAGCAGGCTGAAGAGTACAGAAAGTCCAAAGCACGTTCCCCCTCCATTTTGGCCCAGCCTGGTGGCCCCGCCCAGGAGCTGCCCTGGGGCGACCAGCCATAGCATGAAGAGCCTCACACGGGCTGGGGAAGCTGGAACTCGGCTCGCCCCAGGCCCAGCTGACCATGGAGGACAGATGGGTTTTGGAAGTGGGCCCATCACCTCTGGGGAGTCCCGGAAGCAGCCGGATGAGACTGCCCACCACACTAGCCACCACCTTCACTGTCCAGATGCTGACCATGAGACCTTAAGTGGCGCGGCCGCGCTGTCCATCAAACTAGTGGAAACAGTTATGTCCTTTAATGTACTGCATTCTATGGTGTGTAGGAAAGTTAGGCGGGAGGGAGAGATAGAGAGGAGAGAGAAGACATACAGAACCCGCCAAGTAGTTGTGGTTGGGAGGGGGAGGGAGGTGGGGACATTGGTGATGGGAGATGGGTTCAGGTGGAGGGATGGGTGTGGAACACTGTAGAACCATAACTCTACATGAGCATCTTGCAATTGTGTGTCTAAAAGTGGTGTAATAAAATTTGAAAAAAAATTTAAAAAAAAGATGAAATAAAAAAAAGTCCAAAGCACGTTATTTTACAAAGACAAATGGGGACATTGTGCAAACGCTCCCAGGTTACTCAGGTCATAACGCGAGATTCTGCCCACCTCAACGAAGCCCCAATGCACCCCATGCTTGTGTTATGGCTCCCAGACTCAGCTTGAGCGAGCCTGTCTGGAAACGTGGGCGGGGCTCTTTTCTGCCTCAAGATGATGTGATGTCACGGCTCCTGGGTAGAATACAAGCCTCAGAGCCTGGGTTCAAGCATCAGCACTACATTAATAAGCAAACCAAAGTCCTGGTGGGGGGAGAGGGGATGTAATCCTTGTCTTCAATTGAGTTTACAACCTGGTGATGGAGAAAGACCAGAATCTAGCTCAGAAGGCCGACTGCTCAGGAAACCAGACCACTGGGAAAACTCACTTTAGGGCAAGGCCTGGGTGGTACTCAGGGGCTCTGGAATGATTTTTGCCTCCAAAGGTGAGATGACAGAACAGTTACTAAACAGCACTTTGGGTTGGAGAAATAATTCAGCAAGTAAGGCACTTGCCTTGCAGGAGGAAAACCTGAGTTTGATCCCTGGTCCCCCAACCCTGCCAGGAATGATCCCTGAGCACAGTCAGGAAGTAAGCCCTGAGCACAACAAGGTGTGACTCAAAAATAATACACACAACACACACACACACACACATACACACAATCCCTTTGTCCCAATGAAGTTTAGGCTCTAGCTATTTTTCGGGGGTCACACCTAGAAATTCTCAGGGGTTACTCCTGGCACCCAGAAATTACTCCTGGTGGTGCCTGGGGACCATATGGGATGCCTGGGATCGAACCCGGTCGGGCTCGTGCAAGGCAAACGCCCAACCTGCTGTGCTATTGCTCCGGCCCCTAATTGTTTGGGTTTTTGTTGGTGGTGGTGGTGTATCTATTTTGCTTTTGCTTTAGGATATGGGTTTGCTCCTCCAGCCCCCTTCTAGCTTTCATCTTCATTCTTAATGACCACATTGACTCCCATATGGGAATAATCAAAGAGATGAGACCCTTCGCTGTGGGGGAGAGCCACATGTGTAAGGAAACCCAGACATAGGAATTATTTTCTGATGAGCAAATGTCAGATTTTATAGGAGATTAGCTTTGGGGGATTGCAGGGCAGTTCTCATTATGGCCTGAAGCAACTAGATACATCTTTAGGGCTTGGCTGTCTAAGGCAGGTGGAATAAACGCCTGGAGAGTGATTCAATGGCTCAAAGACATGTTTGGATCTTTATAAAGGTCAGAGGATAATCAAAGATTTTATAGCTGCTTGGGTCTCACAACAAAAAACACCAAAAATTTTATCTTTGTAATTTCATGGCATTGAAAATATATTAGAATTAGTTTTTTTTTGTTTTTGTTTTTAAATCACACCATTGCTCCAGTTCCAGCTGTGTGCACTGGTGTGAATCAAATACTGTCTGCCATTAGATTACTTTGCTCCCTCCTCGGCCCCCAGCAAAAGTCCCAATGGCTATAATTAAAACCACTGTACTGCATGGTTTCACAGGGGAATTCTAGCAAACCTTCAAAGAGAAGACAATCCCATCACCGTTTAACTGTTACATACATAGAAAAAGAAAGAAAATACCCATAATGGCTTTCAAGTATAAACACAAACCAGTAAAGCCTTCACCAGTCATACAGATGTTCATTACTATTAATACAAAACTCTAAAAGAGTGTTTCTGTATTAAAGCAGAGAATGCGGCATATTAAAACGAATATTTCATGCCCATTATTTCAGGAATTCCAGAATAACTTTTCAGATGGAAGTCTGCTTCCACAACCCAAAGGCGGTATCAGACTCATCACTTAGGACAACCTCCGTGAACAAAAATGTAAAAGCCAAAGTATGAAGAGAGAGAGAGTTCTGGGGGGTCAGGCACTTGCCTTGCATGCTCCTGACCCAGATTCGATCCCTGCCACCACACATGGTTTTTCAAGTCCCGCCAGGAGTGATGCCTGAACACAGAGCTAGCAGTAAGCCTTGAGCACTGCAAAGTGTGGCCGCCAAACAAACAAAATATTGATAATAAACAAAAGACCATGCAAGCATCATAGGCAGGCATGTGTGTGACGCCCTAGTCCACACAACCACCGCGGATGGAGGCTGGGACCAGAGTGCTATTACAGCGGTGTGGACATTTGCCTTGTATGTGGCCAACCCAGATTTCGTCCCTAACATGCCATCTCAGGATCATTCCTCAGTGCAGAGCCAGGAATAACCCCTGAGCATTGCCAAGTGTGGCCCCAAATAAACAAACAAAAAAATAAACAAACAATTAGCCTAGAGGGAAGGGAGGGGCAGTGTGGCTGAAACGCAGTGTAGCGAGCCAGAGAGACAGTACATGGGCTTGGGTGCTGGCCTTGGCACTCAGTCAGCTTCAGTTTGTGCCAGACACCGCATAGCACAACCAGGAGTGACCCCTGAGTGCAAAGCAAGAGCAAGCCTTGAGCATGTGGGGTGTGGGTCCCCAAACTCCAAAAGTAATACCCTATACCGTCGTCCCCAACTCCGTGAACTCAGGGCTGTAGAGCTGCCTTCCCCAGTCCCAGCCTTCTTGTTTTCCCCCCTGCTGTGTCCGGGACACTCGCACTTCTGGACCTTTGCACTTTCTCTCCCTCCGCCTGGAGTGCCGCTCCCGGAAATCCACATGCGCCCCGACGGTGCTCACCTTCTCTGTTGGCTCTCCTCTGGGTGTCCTTTGTTTGTTCCCTGATTTGTTTTACTCTTTCTTTTTTCCTTTGCTTTTTGGATCACATCTGGCGATGCTCAGGAGTTACTCCTGGCTCTGCACTCAGGAATTACTCTGGCTGTGCTCAGGGGATGCTGGAGATCGAACCCGGGTTGACCACATGCAAGACAAACGCCCTCCCCACTGGACTGTCACTCTGACCCCTGTTTTTCTCTTTCAATGCTTATCATTATCCGGCATAGCATATATTTTATTTATTTAGCTTCCTCCCCACCCCTGAGTTCTTCCCAGAATCTAAGGTCAACAAATATTGAGATTTTCCTTCTTTTTTTTTTCTCACTATTCAGTGCCTAGAAAGGCAGCTACCTGGAAAGACGCCCATAAATATTCACTGAGACATTGAGATCACATGCATAAATAGACAGGCCAGTGGAAATAATTTAATTGTGTGTGTGTAATTGTGTGTGTGTGTGCACGTCCACATGCACATGCGCACATCAGCGCACACCCAGCAATACACAGGGGTTACTCCTGGCTCTGCACTCAGGAATTACTCCTGAAGGTGCTTGGAGGACCATATGGGGTGCTGGGGATGGAATCTGGGTCATTCCGCGTTCAAGGCAAACACCCTACCTGCTGTGCTATCACTCTGGCCTATAGAAACAATTTTAAAACTTATTTATTTTATTAGTCTTTGATACAAATGAGATTTTAAATGAGTAGGAAAAAATTGATTCCTCAATCTGTATTTGAACATTGAGGAGCCACTAGGAAAAACAAAATTAGGTGTATACTTATATAGAACATGAAGATAAATTCCAAATGAATCAAAGTTTGAAACAGAAAAAAATTAAAAAGAAAGAAACACGAAGAAGAAAATATAAGCAGATTACTTTTTATATATATTTTTTCTTTTTTGGGTCATACCCTGCGATGCTCAGGAGGTTACTCCTGAGTCTTTGCTCAGGAATTACTCCTGGCGGTGCTTGGGGGCCATATGGGATGCTGGGGATCGAAACAGGGTCAGCTGCGTGCAAGGCAAACGCCATACCCGCTGGACTATTGCTCCAGCCCCATTTTTTTAAAAATTTCAGGATAAATAGGCCTTTCCCATCATATAATTTTTTTCTTTTGGATCACACCCAGCAATGCTCAGGGGTTACTCCTGGCTCTGCACTCGGGAATTACTCCTGGCATTGCTCAGGGGCCCATATGGGATGCCCGGGATAGAACCCGAGTCAGCTGAGTGCAAGAACGCCCACCCACTGGACTATCGCTCTGGCCCCCTAATTTATTTTAGTAAAAAACCTCCAAAAGGAAAAAGACAGGGGACGGAGAGAGATAATCCAGCAAGGAGGGAACTTGAATTCCACGTGGCAAACCCAAATTCAATCCCTGGCACCCTTTGTTCCGTGGAGCCCTCAACACAGAGTCAGAATAAGCTCTGAGCACAGTCAGATGTGGCCCAAAAAACAAACAACAAATGAAAAAGAGGATAGAGCTGGCTATGTAAAACATTTTTGCAAAGCAAATAGTGATATAAGCAAAGTCAAAAGACAAATGACAAACTGGAAAAATATCTTCAGCTCATATCACAAAATGATAATTTCCCTAATATTCAAAGAACTACAAATTGATAAGTAAAAAATTAATCCCCCAATGGACAAAAGATTTCCGAGATGGTCCACTGCAGCTACACACATTAAGCACACCCTGTTTTACTCCCTCTACCTGATTGGCTGACAGGAATCCACGCCCTACTTTCCCTTAAATATCCCTGTTCCACCCAATAAAGCGGAGCTATTTCTCCGCAGTGGTGCTTGGAGACTTCTCTGTGGGCGCTTTACTAGACATCTTTTTGTGGGTGTGCTACTCGCTCAAGATCCGGCATCAACATCTCTCACCAGCCACATCAACAGTCCACGTAAATACAAGGGGAAAAGGCTTATAGGGGGAAATTGCTCAATTTCAGTCATAAAATAAACATAGATTTAACACATACTGAGGTGTAATTTTTCACCCGTTATACTGGTAACTTTCTCCCCCTTTTCCCCCCTTTTTTTTTTTGTCTTTTGGGTCACATCCAGCGATGCTCAGGGGTTACTCCTGGCTCAGGAATTATTCTTGGAGGTGCTTGGGGGACCCTATGGGATGCCCCGGATCGAACCTGGGTCAGCCGTGCCTGCAAGGCAAACGCCCCTCCCCACTGTACTATCACTCTGAACACACACCCCAATTTTATCTTATACTACATGGGCCTGCATATCTAAAAACAAGCATTCTTCCTCTATCACTGGCAAAAGGTATACTGGTTCCTGCACAGAGGGCAACTATTCTGTAATTATCAGAACCGCAAATGTATAAACTATCTGAACCAATAATCCCACTCCCAGAATTTCTTCTACAGATATCCTGATATATGTGCAAAAATGACATTCAAATAAAGTTATCAGTTATAATCACACAATGACAAAGGATTAAGAACAGTTAAGTGTTCAATAGGAAAGGACTGTTTAAAAAGATTATGGTGCCTCCTTGCATTGGAATATTTTGCAGCTATAAATAAAGAGATGAAGAAAGTTGAGTATGTGTTTATGAACACTAGGCAAGGAAAGAAGAAAATGAAGTAGGAGGAGGAGGAGGAGGAGGAGGAGGAAGAGGAGGAGTTGAAAGGAGGGCTGGAGCACTGGCCTTCTATGAAAGAGGCCCCAAGTTTGACCCCAGGCAGTGCAAATCCCTCAAACGCTTCTGGGGAATCAAATCACCTAGTGGGCTAGCTGGTCAAGGACTTTGGGAGTGGTCCCCAGTGTGCCTGAGCACTAGCGGAGGGTCTCTTTCAAAAGAAATAAAAAGGAGAAAAGTAGTGTGTCATTGTGTGTCAGAAGTAGTGTGACACAGTGTGTCATCTCTGGGAACAAAACAAACAGGAAAAATAACACATATCGAATTAACTTGTGTGTGTATAAGGGATAGACAAGTCTGTATGTATATACATAAGTATAATATATATACTTATATATAAATATATATATACATATTGGAGCAAACAGATGCCCTTGGGCTACACTAGCATGTGACAGGACATATGGAGATGTTACTGGTACCCACTTGAGCAAATCGATGAACAACGGGAAGACAAGTGATCACTGTGTCACTGTCATCCCGTTCATCATTGATTTGCTCGAGCGGCACCAGTAACATCTCCATATGTCCTGTCTCATGCTAGTAGAGCCCAAGAGCATCTGCTTGCTCCAGGAACATAAAGAGCCTCAAACCATTCCATCAGGTCATGGGAATGAGGTTTTTAATAGTTACTGGTATTTGGCATATCAAATACGACCCGGGTAGCTTGCCAGGCTCTGCCGTGTGGGTAGCATACTCTTGTAGTCATCTCTAAGTCCAGCATTTATTGATGAACCAGGCGGCTGCAAGCAACCCGCTGAGCCAGGCTGTGATAGGCTGGTCTGCTGGGTGGAGTTCTGACGAGAGGGAAGTCTGGATGTGGAAAATGGAGGCCCTCGTGGAGTGGGGGGGTCGTCCCGCTTGTTGCAAGGCTCTGCTGGGGTGGCGGGCCAGGGCTAGGAACCCGCCATCCCTCCCAGGTGCCTCGTGAGTGGCTGGGCACAGGGAGAGTCAGTAGCAGCTCTGCCCCATGTCTGAGTCTCTGTGAGACAAGTGATACAAATGATATAAGTATATATAAAAGTATATTTAAAAGTATATAACAGTATATAAGTGTTGGAGGACATGTTTAGCTAATCTGGGAGTTTTGTTGTTTTGCTCACTCCCAGCTTAATCTTATTTAAGCCAATGTTCATTCTAATGAGATCTCTCTTCTATGTAAACACTTCTAGAGGGTGTGGCAGTTACAGAAGTCACCTTGATTGAATAACTTCTGACTTATACATCTACTAAGACTTCTATGTTTTCTAGATTGGGCACAGCTCCTCTTTATACCCACTGCACCCAACGTGGGACAGTTAGAATTTACCAGGAGACTACCACCCTGGCTACGCTGAGACTAAAGGAAGACTATAGGAAGGATCATACTAGTTTGCTCTAAGCAGGCGAGTATGACCCTTTCAGTACATGAGAACAAGATACTCAGAATCACCCTGGTGCAGATAATAATAAGGACCTTGTGGGTACCATCTAGATTACATGAAGCTCATGAAGTTAAGATGTATTACTTTATATCAGCCCCTCTCTCTCCAGTGTTTTACATAAGAGATAATCTCGGGATTAGTCCTTGGTGTAACCTTTGTTTATACCTACAATAGGGTGTGTGGCACTACACTCTGTTTAGGGTTCTTTGTTGGCATGACAACCTCCCGATTGGATTACTTTGGTGTATATAAGGGGCTGACTTGAGGCCCTTTTACCCTTTTGCCTTTTTGGTTCCTCAGCCTTCAGCTTTTGGTTCCTGCGGCTTTTGGCTTTTGGCTTTGGCCTTTTGCTCTTCGGCCTTTGCTCCTTCGTCTGGGTAGGACTCAGCTCGGGTGAGATCCTCTCTCTTTGGTGGGAGACTTAGGCTCTTTTGTATGGTCTAAGTTCGGACCAGAGCTAAAGTTTTTCATTATATTGGAGTGCTGTGGAAGAGCTTTTGTACTATTAAAAGCCATTTTTGGAACTGCACTGGACTCGTGAGTTTTCATCTGTTCTCCGGCGTCCCTCGGAGGTAGAAGACAACCTCTGTCCAGACACTGTCGGGGACCCGGCGGCGTTCCCCGACATATAAGTATATAAAAAGGTTTAAGTATATATATACTTATAAAAAGTTTAAGTGTATATAATTATATACACTTAAACTTTTTGCCATTTTGCAGAAAGATCATCAGGAGGAGTCTAAAATAAAAGAATCACCCCTGAAGGATGCATTTTATTTTTACTTTTATTTATTTATTTATTTATTTATTTATTTTTGCTTTTTTTGGGGTCATACCGGCGATGCTCAGGTGTTACTCCTGGCTCTGTATCAGGAATTACTCCTGGTGGTGCTCAGGGGACCACATGGGATGCCGGCAATCGAACCCGGCTGGCATGGGCCAGCGCGTGCAAGGCAAACACCCTACCCGCTGGGCTATCGCTCCGCCCCAAGAAGGATGCATTTTAGATGCATTTCTCATTTGGCTTTTTTGCCATACCCAGCAATGCTCAGGGCTTACTCCTGACTCAGCTCAAGGATCCCTCCAGTGAGTGCTTGGCAGACGATGTGAGGTGCACAGGGTAAGCCGTGTGCAGCCAGCGCCTTACCCACTGTTCTATCTCTTCCACTGCTGTTACATGTTTTCCTTCATGTTTAAACAATTGGGTCACCCTCTCGGGTATAACCCGTCCAACGACGTAGTCAATTCTCCTATCTAAGCAGTAGATGGACCCTACTGAGTGGCCGGTGGGCAGCTTCTCCCTGCGCACAGGTAACCAGAACCAGAGCTGTGCCTCTTTCTGTCGCTGGGATTTGGGAGACACTCTGCAAAGCAGGTCTTGGCGGGCTCATGCATTGTTTGGTAATGAGAACTCTGGAAAAAGCTGCGGGTTGAGGGCTTAGTTGCTTGCCTCTGACCTTTGAGGTGGCCGCTGGTCAGAAACACCTGAGGGGGCTGTGAAATTAACTCTCTGCTGGGCCCACTTCTCCGGCATCCATCTCTTCCCCACCCTGGTCAATGCTGAGTGACCGCAAGGGAAGCTTCCTGCCCCAAAAAACATCTCAAACCCCTGCAAGGGAGAGCTCAAGGCGCCCAGACCAGTGACTCTGCCTTTGCCCTCTGGTCACACAGAGTGAATATAAGCTACTGGCATGGGGCTCACCCTGTGTCAGTGAAGAGAGCTCCCCGTCCAGAAGAGAAGAAAATAGGCCAGAATCAGGAATAGATAAACCTCATGTCCGTGCAGAGCAGGCAGCGTAGAGAGCCGGCTCCTCTCCTCCCTGGTGCAGCCCAGAGCTTTGGCTTTAATTAACCTCATCCCTCCCCGGACTGATGAAGGAACCTGATTGGCTTAAGACACAGACCCCAGGCCCCGATGCAGTGAGGTCTTAATAGGGGTAGTTAACCTATACCAGCGAGATACAAGGGAAATGTTTGCTAGGGTTTCTGACACAGTTACCTCTTTGGAGTAGGGTGAGGATGGGGATGTGAAAATCAGGAAGGAGTTGCGTGTGGAGATTCTGGCAGGTGATGTTCAATCCTAAGGGAGGTGAGAGCCAGTAGAGAGAAGTTGAGCCCTGGGTGCGTGGCTTGAGCCTAAAGTCAAGTCCCACCTGAGACATGAATGACCTTGATTGATTTTGGCTTGGGGGGCCACAGTCAGCACTGCTGGGGGCTATTCCCCAACTCAGTCCTCTGGAGTCCCTCCAGGCAATGCTATGGGGGTGTGGGGGTTGTGGAGGAACCACGTGGTGCCAGGGATCAGCCCCACGGCTCCTAAGTGCAGAGTAAATGCCCCAGCCCTCTGTGCAAGCTCCCAGTTATCTCCTGGCCTCAAAAGACCAGGATTTGGGACTGGAGCTACAGCCCAGCAGGTAGGGCATTTGCGTGCACACGGCCAACCTGGGTTGGATCTCCGGCATTCCATATGGTCCCCTGAACACTGCCAGGAGTAACCCCTGAGCATTGCTGGGCGTGACTTAAAAAGCAAAATAAATACATTTAAAAAAAAAAAAGACTGGAATTTGACTAGTCAACTGACTAGTCAAAAAAGACTAGTTAGGGCCAGAGCGATAGCCCAGCAGGTAGGGCATTTGCCTTGCACGAGGCCAGCCTGTGCCGGCCCAGGTTAGATCCCCGGCATCCCATATGGTCCCCGAGCACCGCCAGGAGTAATTCCTGAGTGCAGAGCCAGGAGTAACCCCTGAGCATCGCTGGGTGTGACCAAAGAGCAAAAAAAAAAGGACTAGTTAATTGAAGTTGAGCTTTCTGTTATTTGCAACATAAACTTTTCCAACTGATTCCAGCCTCTGATGCCACAACAACGGCCGTTACTATTTCTAGCTGTTCAGAGGACCTGACTCAGGAGGGAGTCTGGGGTCTGCACAGAAGGGAGAGAGCTGCCTGCAGGCCACGAGGGAGCAGCCTTGGCTGCCTCAGGGTCCTCTCCGCGTGAGCCTCTGTGGCACCTCCCCCACCAGACTCATTTCCTTTCCAAAAAGAGGGATGTTGGACTTGCCGCGCTCTGCGACCCTCCGACTCCAGCACCCTGGACGTCTTTGTTTCAGTGGGAAGGGCACCAGCTCTGACACATCAAGCCTTGAGCGAGAGCTTGCCAACGACGGCTGAGCAGCTTGAATCAAATGACTTCACCTCTCTGAGCCTCTGCTGTCTCCACTCTGAAGTGGGGTATTGATCGTACCTGCGGCACAGAGATTTTTTGGTGAGGACTAAATGAATGAGCGGGATGGAGGTGGATGGAAGGGCCAGGACAGTGCCCGGCAGGGGCAAGGAGCTCTATAAATAGGTCAGCGCGCCCCGCCTCCACCCTCCACCCCTGCTCGGTAAAGGCCCAATGTGGTCAGCAGCTTCTCCCCAGCAGCCCAAGCCTGATGCCTGCTTTTGTACTGGAAGCTTTGCTGGAACGTAATTATGTTCTTTTCACTTGCAACCTTATCTGCAGCTACTTCCTACCTACAAAAGAGAGCTGACTGGTGGGAACTGAGACTATATGGTCTACAAGGCTTAAAATATTTCCTGTCTGGGGTCGGACTGTAATACAGCAATTAAGGCACCTCCCTGCACACAGCTGACCCAGGTTTGATCCTGGCATCTCATAGGGTCCCCTGAGCCAGGAGTGATCCCTGAGTGCAGAGCCAGGAATAAGCTCTGAACATAGTAGGTGTGGCCCCCAAACTAAGAGGAAATCAATGATCTTTTAAAATTTAAAAAATAAAATATTTCCTGTCTGGCTCTTTTATAGAGGAAGGTGCTGATTCTTGATGTAGCGGGGAGGGGCCGGGTCCAGTGAGGAATGTTTCCACCATTAGTCAGCAGTTTAGGCAGATGTTGGGGAGGAACTTCCTAAGCCGCACCCAGAGGTGCTCAGGAATCCTCCAGAGGAGTGCAGGGGATCCTGTATGGTGCTGGGGATTGAAACCAGGTCAGCTGCATTCAAGACAGGGGCCCTGCCTGCTGTAAGATGTCTCTGGTCTGAGTCTTTCGTGCCAGCTTGGGGGCCGGGGCATGAACTTTCACCCTGAGGGAGGGAGCACTTGCACTTCTCTGCGGGGAAATTCCCTGTGAAGCAGCAGAAGGCAGCCAAGCCCTGAAGCCTTCCCCCAGCGTGTGGGTAAAGGCGCCTGAAGAAGACAGTGTCCGGATGGCGCCTCACACTTGCGCTCACAAGCCCACCTTCACAAAACCTTAGAGACGCAAAAGCCAAACAAACCCAGGGAATGTGGCAAAGGAGTTCTGCCTCCCTCTCCTGGGGACAGCATTTTCACTGAATGTGGCAGCCAGAAGAGATAAGTGGGGAGTGAGGGGCGGTTGCTAGCAAGCATTGATTGATTCTGAGACTCGGGGACCCCAGCACAGGTTATTTGCATGGGAACTCACCCTCCGCCTCTGCGGGTTCCCTGATCCACTCAGTGCGACTTCGTGCTTTCTCTGTACAAGTAACTGAGCAAAAGCATAGAATCATGTTGTGCTTTTTCTAGTTGGTTCAACCCAGGGGCCTTGCTGTGATGGTCCCTCTGAGCTGCCTGTTGGTGCACTGAGACAGCAGCACTGGGACTGAGAGAGCAGAGCACGTAGGGGCTGAGAGAGAGCAGAGCGTGCAGGGCTGGAGAGAGCAGAGCGTGCAGGGCTGGAGAGAGGCAGAGTGCGCAGGGCTGGAGAGAGCAGAGCGTACAGGACTGAGAGAGAGGCAGAGTGCGCAGGGCTGGAGAGAGCAGAGCATGTAGGGCTGAGAGAGCAGAGCGCAGGGCTAGAGAGAGCAGAGCATGTAGGGCTGGAGAGAGCAGAGTGTGCAGGGGCTGGAGAGAGCAGAGCATGTAGGGCTGGAGAGAGCAGAGCACGCAGGACTGGAGAGAGCAGAGTATGTAGGGCTGGAGAGGGCAGAGCGCATAGGGCTAGAGAGAGCAGAGTGTGTCAGGGCTGGAGAGAGCAGAGCATGTAGGGCTGGAGAGAGCAGAGCACATAGGGCTAGAGAGAGCAGAGTGTGCAGGGCTAGAGAGAGCAGGGCTAGAGAGAGCAGGCTGCTCTCTAGCAGTGAGCACGCAGGGCTAGAGAGAGCAGAGAGTGCATAGGACTGGAGAGAGCAGAGTGCAGGGCTGAGAGAGCAGAGCACATAGAGCTGGAGAGAGCAGAGCACGCAGGGCTGGAGAGAGCAGAGCATGCAGGGCTGAGAGCATAGTGCGTAGGGACTGGAGAGGGCATAGTGCATAGGACTGGAGAGGGCATAGTGCAGGGCTGGGAGAGAGCAGAGCATGTAGGGCTGGAGAGAGCAGAGTGCTTAGGGCTAGAGAGAGCAGAGTGCACAGGGCTGGAGAGAGCAGAGTGTGCAGGGCTGTAGAGAGCAGAGAACGTAGGGCTGGAGAGAGCAGAGTGCACAAGACTGGAGAGAGCAGAGCGCACAGGGCTGGAGAGAGCAGAGCCGAAGGGCTGGAGAGAGCAGAGCATGCAGGGCTAGAGAGAGCAGAGGTGCAGGGCTGGAGAGCAGACCCTGGAGGGCGCTTGCCTTGCACACAGTCTACTGGGTGATGCCATTGATTCCTGGGTGATTTATGTGAGTGGACAGGAGAGAGATGGTCACTTTCTCTGGATACACCTCTGTCACCCCACATCCAGCTGGGAAGGCAAGGACTGATAAATTCTGCATTGAACCCCTGCATGGCACAGACTTGCTTTCTTCTTTTATTATTATTGAATCAACGTGCAATAGACCGTTACAAAGCTGTTCATGATTGGGTGTCCGTCACACAGCATTCCAACACCCATCCCTCCACCAGTGCACACTTCCCAACACCAATGCCCTGTTTCCCTCCCACTTAACTCCCCACAACCCGCCTCTACAGCCGGCAATTTTTTCTGTCTCTCTCACTTTCTCTTTCCTTAATGGCACAGACTTGAGTCCAGTCAGCTCCACGAGGCAGCCATCTTACCTGACATCCTCTTCTGCTCCGACAGAGATCATCTTCACCACTGATTTTTGAGGGAATGTGGACTCGGCCAGAGTGAGAAATTGCTCTTGCAGGAAAGGAAAGGTCAGTCCTAGGCCTTGCAGAGGCTTGTTGGGTCTTGACTTTGTCACAGCAAAGAATTGCAGGAGATTGGGGCTGAAGTGATAGCACAGCAGGCAGGGCTTGCCTTGCATGCAGCCAACCCGGTTCGATCCCCGCATCCTATATGGTCCCCGAACACCGCCAGGAGTAATTCCCGAGTGCGAGCCAGGAGTAACCCCTGAGCATTGTCGGGTGTGACCCAAAAAAAAAAAAAAATTCAGGAAATGAGTAGTGAAGTAAAAACAGATTTTGTTTGGAGGTTTTTAAGGAAAGAGAAGGAGAGAGAGAGAGAGAGAGAGAGAGAGAGAGAGAGAGAGAGAGAGAGAAACACAGGCTTCTTCAAAGGCGTAGAGAGCTCTGCCCACATCCCAGCATTAGATACGAGTGTCCACATCTCAGCATCTCAGGAGGGGAGAGGAACGGTGACATGTGCTTGGCCACGACACATGGACACAAGCAGCGC
>JAJIBD010015399.1:0-25488 GCA_021461705.1 Cryptotis parvus | reverse complement strand
CTTCGCTGAGCATGTCCACGTTTCTGAAGATGGTGCACCAGAACTCCGGAATGCCTCTGGGGTTGGGCTCTTCTGCGGCTGCGGCTTCCTTTTTCTGCTATGACAGCTTTGTTTCTGAGGTCTCCCTTAGGTTCAAGGACAAACCAGAGCAGTAAGCACAACGCCTACAACCTCTCAGAAAGACAGACCGTCCCTCTCTGAGCTGCCCCGAGACCAGCAGGCCCCAGTTCCTGAGGCTTCCCCAGGACAGCAGTCGGGCGTGCCCATGAGGACAGCGCCCGCCCGCCGACAGTGCTCAGATGACAGTGCGCACACTCTGGTGGGAGCGAAGCTGCCGCATGTCTTGGGAGGATGCGACAGGGACCCTTCTGGGCCTCCCCTTGACTTCCGGGCCCCTCCCACCAGCCCCGGTGGGCACTGCTCACCCTGACGGCACTGTCAGCAGCCCCCGTGGACGGTACCGAGTGGACACCCCTTACACAAGGGAGCATTCCTGGGGCCGAGAGGCAGCTCGCTGGGTAGTGCTCAGGCCTTGCATGGAGATCCGGTCTGAGCCTGCGCCCGTGGCCCCTGAGCACCAAGCCCGAGCCCCGCCCGAGCCCACTCACGGCCAGCTTCTCCTCCTCTTCGCTCTCACTGTGCCACTCCGACTCGGCGTCCGTTGGGCTCCACGTCCCCGGTGATGAACTCCCTCCGCTAGGGACACGGAGATGCAGGTCGCACTCTCATCCCAAACGCCAAAGACACGCTTGCAAAGAACACCCACGACCAGGAAACTACAAAGCCCTTTGATGTTAAGGCTTAGAGAGTGGCACCCCGGGCCGGGGCTTGATCCCAGCACTCCACACGCCCTGGGCCCCACGAGAGGGAACCCGGAGCACAAAGGCAACACCCTAAAGGAACAGGACCTCACCACGCCGGGTCATTCTGAACACGGACACGGGACGCCGAGGCCCACAGGACGCCCACCTTGTCGAAGAGAGGCTGGTACAAAGCCGCTGCATTCCTTTCCAAGTCGTGAACTTCTTCGTAGAACTTGGCTTCTATATGAGCACATTTCACCTGAAGTTGTTTCAATGCATTGATTCTTCTTTTTACTGCTTTAGGTAAACTAAAGGAAAAACAAACAAAATATCCGTATGCCTGAAAAATAAAGCACCTAATACTTTTTTTGTCTTACTACATAAATTCAAGCTCGTCTCAAACATACGATCTATCCGGGCCGGAGCGATAGCCCAGTGGGTAGGGTGTTTGCCTTGCACGCGCCGGCCCATGCCAGCCCGGTTCGATCCCCGCATCCCATATGGTCCCCGGAGCACCGCCAGGAGTAACCCCCTGAGCGTTGCCAGGTGTGACCCAAAAAAGAAAAAAAAAAAAAAAACATACGACCTATCCAGGAAAGAGCTAAGCACCACCAAAAGAACCAAGAGGTGGGGCCAGAGCAATAGCCCAGCAGGTAGGGCATTTGCCTTGCAAGCGGCCGGCCTGCGCCAGCCCGGGTTTGATCCCTGGCATCCCATATGGTCCCCCCGAGCAACGCCAGGAGTAATTCCTGAGTGCAGAATGAGGAGTAACCCCTGAGCGTTGCCAGGTGTCACCCAAAAAGAAAAAAAAAAAAAAAAAAAGAACCAAGAGGTTAACGAAGAGCAGGAGAAGCTGGACGGGAGCCCAGGAGAAACACAAACGCAGGAGACTTACGGTCACAAACCAGCTGAGAGAACGGAGCCTAGTAAGCTCCGGAGCCCGGCCCCAGACTCAGGCCACCACGGGCCGAGCTCTATGAGCGGCCACGATCAGCCCCTCCAGGTTGGAGACAGTGACGGGCAGCCCTGCAGCCGGGCCACCTCTCATGCTGTCCTTCGGGCCACACTGGGGATTCGCCCCAGAGACCCCTGAGCCCCGGGATCCTTCTTCAGCAGACAGGAACTTCCTCCGCACCCAGCTCAGCACCAACACGTGTGACCACAAACAAAAAAACCCTCCCTCAGGCGCAAAGCGGGGTGAGCTGGAGGCGCTGGTCGGGGAGGAGAGGAGGAGGAGGAGGGTCCCCGAGGGGAGGAAGGAGGAAGGACCAGGGAGCACCAGCCCTCCGAGTCAACAAGGCGCCCAGCAGGACGGAGCAGGGGTGGCACTAGCTTGCACACGGCCAACCCAGGTGGATTCCCAGCACCCACCAGGCCCGGGCACAGCAGGAGTGCAGAGCCGGGAGCCACATGCCTGAGCATCACCCATCCGCCCCGAAACAAAACAAACAAGACCACCAGAGCAGCCAATCGGCCCTCCCTCTCCCTGCCCTCCTCTCCCTGCCCTCCTGCTTTTGCAGCCTCTAAGTCAGCTGGAGGTTTAAGAGCTCACATAGGAAATCCCTGCCAACGGGAGGGCCAGGGCGCTGGGACAGCAGGGAGGACCCTGGGCCTTACACGCCACCAAGCTGGGGTCAATCCCCAGGACCTCAGACGGTTCCGCTAACCCTGCTAGAGGTGATCCCTGAGCACAGAGTCAGGAGTAAGCCCTGAGCACTCCCAAACCAAAAGCCAACAAAGGAAAAGCAACTGTATCTCCCTCAGATGGTGTTTTCCAAACCCCCAGGCCACAGGCTGACTCTCCTCAGACTGGCACAGCCCCTGGCACGGGGCAAAGCCAGCATCGTCTGCACGACACCGTCTACCCAACACGCAGTAGAGCGCTGCTCAGCACCCCGCTCCGCTCTCTAAGCGGGCGCGCCACGCAAACTCCCAAGCCCGCACAGCAGCGCTCATCAGGTCCAGGGCCGCCCCAGGGAAGGCCAGCCGCCCGCAGGGACCCAGGCGGGTAGGAAAGCGGCTGAGCGGGGGGGACGGCCGCGCTGCCCTCTGCGCCAGTGGCTTTCCGAGTCCCCGGGGGATGAGGGGACACGTGAGCAGCAGCGACCTCTCAGCTCCCAGAGTCCCACAAGCCCGGCCCCACCCCCGCCCGACTGCCCAGTTTCACCAGCCGCACCCGGACCGTTCTCCGGGGCCACTGCACCGACCGTCAGACCCACAGCAATCTCAGACCAGTCCTCACAGAGGACCCTCCCCGGCTTCACTCAGCCCTGAGTGCTGGGGGCAGCCGCTGTCCTCGGGCACCCAGCACAGGGCCTCAGCAGGAAGGGTGCAGGCTTTGGCCTAGGCGGCGGGGTTCCGCCTGGGCCTGCAGTGTCCGCGCAGCGGCCACCAGGCGGCAGCCTGCCCTACCTGTCGCCCGCCGCTAGACAGGGCAGGAACTCGCTGTCGCGCCCAGGCAGGCACCCTCCCTGGCCATCACTCCCCCCATCCTCGCCACCGGACACGTACGTCTCAATGTAGCTTGAAGGCGTGTGGGAGACGGTGTCCAGTCGCCTCCTGTAGCGCCGCCAACACCTGCGGGTTCTGCATCACCTGATCCGTGAGCTTCTCTGTGGAGAGAGCAGGGAGGAGGCCATGGGCGTCGCCACAGGCCCCAACCCCGCGCAGGTCAGTTGCTTCTCGGGCAGCCTTGCGTCGCCGCTTTAGTCTCTACATATGGCAAGTGGCTTCTTAAAACATGCCTCAGAAACTCTATGTGGGGCCGGTACAGCAGGTCGGCAACCGCCTTGCACGCACTGGCTTGGGCGAGCCCCAGCCCACGACGATGGTGGGAATAAGGAAGTGCAGGCAGAGGCCCCGTGAGCGCCAAGCCAGAGGGCACCGGGCAGGAGGGCGTCTGCCGGCCTCAGGGTCTTGCTGAACGTTCCCAGAGCAAGGCGCGGCTGCAAACGCCTCCAGCTCGTTTCTCACCCGCAGGGAACTGACCTGTGTTACCGGCATTTTTTCGCAGCTTCCGCGGACTCTGAAGGAACCCCGTCTGAAAAACTGGAAACAAGGCGCAAGACTCAGGGGAACCCCATGAGGGAGCTCACGGGGTTCAGGAGCGACGGGGAGTGAGCGGAGAGAGTCCTCTTTCTGCTGGACAAGGGCCACAGTGGCTGTGCAAGGCGCCAGCCTCGAAACCCACCTTAACGCCGCCAAACTAGCCCGAGAACCAAGGTCACCGACACACACACAAAGAAAACGCCCACGTGTGGGTGGCTGGGGCTGCACTGAGCTCAGCGGCTGGGCCACAGAAGCAGGCCGGGCACCTGCAGCACCCCCTGCAGAGGGAGGCCCACAGGGACGGGCTGCAGGGGACGAGCGCTCAGGAAGCTCGATCCCGCCAACACGCAGCCCTACAGCACTGTGGGGCGTGCCCACGCTCCCCAACAAGTGGAACGTGCCTCGAGACTGAGAAGCACTTGCCCTGCACGGCTAACACCAGGGCTGGATGCCCAAAACCAAAAGAACAAGCAATTTCAGCAGCAATCTCGTGTCCGAGTTTCTAAGTGGGATTTAAGGGAACTGTCACCAGCGGCTGGAGTGGCAATACAGCAGGGAGGACCTTTGACTTGCACGAAGCTGACCTGGGTTCGACCCCCAGCATCCCTATGGTCCCCTCAAGCACCGGGACCATCTAATCCCACCCCAGCTCCCCAGTGCTACTAGTGCGGCCCGAGGTGTATAAAGGGGCGTCCTGGCTTACCTGTTATCTGCCATCTGAATGCTTTTAGCTCCTATAAATGAGAGAGGGAGAGAGAGAGAGAGAGAGAGAGAGAGAGAGAGAGAGAGAGAGAGAGAGAGAGAGCTCAATGAGCATTACTAAGCATTCAGATCCGTGAGAAGGACAGTGGCTGGCTAGTATTTCTTAACGTTCGCTAATATCCGATTCCGGTCTCTCAGGAGACAGAACCTAGTCCAATGGGGTCTCAGTTACTAGGAAACAATAACTGGGTTAAACCCACCAAAGGACTCATTCAGGTTCTGTGCGACGGACTCTGCACATTTACTCAGGATAAGTGCTCTTGCTGGTGGGAGGAGCAGAAGCGGGAGCTCGTGGCACAGCAGGTTCTGGCATGATGGCCCTGGGGCGTCCCGACCATCCAGGGCTCCTGCCGGACACTACCCAGCAGCTCCGTGGGCGGCAGGAATCTGCAGTCCCACAGCGACCCCAGTACACCCTGGGAAGGACAGTGGCAACGCTCTGCTCCACGCCATCAACCTCGCAGGCGCGGTACGTGCCTAAGGCTACACTAGCAGGCGACAGGATGTATGGAGATGTTACTGGTGCCCACTCGAGCAAATCGAGGAACAGGAAGACAAGTGACAAGTGACTAAATTTAACTTTAAATTCTTGAAACAAAAACAGGGCCAGAGCGATAGCCCAGCGGGTAGGGCATTTGCCTTGCGGCGGCCTGTGCCGACCTGGGTTCGATCCCCGACATCCCATATGGTCCCCCGAGCACCGCCAGGAGGTAATTCCTGAGTGCAGAGCCAGGAGAAACCCCTGAGCATTGCCGGGTGTGACCCAAAAAGAAAAAAAAATTCTTGGGCCGGAGTGATAGCCCAGCGGGTAGGGCGTTTGCCTTTGCACGCGACCGGCCTGTGCCGGCCTGGGTTCGATCCCCGGCATCCCATATGGTCCCCGAGCACCGCCAGGAGTAATTCCTGAGTGCAGAGCCAGGAGTAACCCCTGAGCATCGCGGGTGTGACCCAAAAAGCAAAAAAAAAAAAAAAAAAAAAATTCTTGAAACAAAAACAGCGGGGGTGGGTGGGGGCTGGAATGACAGCACAGCGGGGGGGCGTTGCCAGGTTCAATCCCCCGGTATTCCATATGGTCCCCTGAGCACCGCAAGGAGTAATTCCTGAGTGCAGAGCTAGGACTGACCCCTGAACATTGCCAGGTGTGACCCACAAAGAAAAAAAGGAAGAAACAAAATTAAGTCTAAACAGGGGGCCGGAGCGAGAGCCCAGTGGGTAGGGGCGTTTGCCTTGCATGCAGCCGGCCTGTGCCGGCCTGGGTTCGATCCCCGCATCCCATATGGTCCCCCCGAGCACCGCCAGGAGTAATTCCTGAGTGCAGAGCCAGGAGAAACCCCTGAGCATTGCTGGGTGTGACCCAAAAAAAAAAATTTAAGTCTAAACAGAAAGACAAAACCACGGTGAGGGCCAGGAGCCACACACGTGGGCACCACAGCATAGTGGGTAGGGCACTCGCCTAACGCAGCAGACCTGGGCTAGATCCCAGCAACCCCCCCACAAAATCAAATCAAATTAAAAAATAAAGAAACAAAACCCATGGCACCCCAATGGGGCCCCGAACCTCACCAGCAGTGATCCCTAAGCACAGAGTCAGGAAAGAGTCCTGTGCACTGCTGGGTGTGGCCCCAAGGGCGGAAGTATTCGAGGAAGTGACGGAAGAAGAAAGCTGAAGAAAGCCGGGCACGGCATTGTTTGGCTCGGCCTCCGCACGTTTCTCAATTCGTTTTAGCCATACCTAGTGCTGCTAGGAGCCGGCGCTTCCTGCTTCCTGGCAGCGTGACCTGTTTCCTGATCCAGAGCACAGAAAGTCCTGCTTTGTGAGGCTGTGATGGACACACACTCATGCGGGACCCACAGTCCACGCAGCCACTCGGGCTCCTCGGTCTCGAGCTGGTAGCGTGTAGTGTGCTAAGGCGCCGGCAGTCCATGACGCACCTTCCACTGGGAGTGGAGCTCCTCCCTAACAGTGCTCAGGGAGCCAACCACTGTGCATGGGGCATCACCCAGGCCACACGGGGTGTGCAGGCCAGACGCCCAGCCGCGGAGAGCAGGTGCTGCCGCGGACACCCACTGCTGCGAGCTCCTCAAGCCCTGCACTCTCCGTCCTGGAATCCGTGCCAATAACAAGCCTGAGTGCCGGGTTTCATCACCATGAGCTTTTTTTTTTTTTTTGGTGGTGGGGGAGCTTGGGTCACACCCAGGGGTTGCTCCTGGCTCTGCCCTCAGGAATCACTCCTGGCAGTGCTCACGGGACCAAAGAGGATGGCGAGGAAGGAGCCCGGCTGGCCGCGAGCAAGGCGGAATGCCCTCCCCGCTGTGCCCGAGCCGGCCGGCCGTCATAAACCCACCCGGCAACACGCAGTCAAGGGCTTGCTCTGGGAGCTGCTCCTCCTGGCTCACTGGCTCGTCCTGCACGCTCATTTCTTCCAATAAAAACTATTGCTTCACTTAGAAAAAGTTACATGGAACAATTAAATTTACAGATTTGAAAAATAGCCCAACGGGGAGGGTGTTCGCCTTGCATTTGGCCGACGTGGGTTTCATCCCTGGCATCCCATAGGATCCCCTGAGCACCACCAGGAGTAATTCCTGAGTGCAGAGCCAGGAGTAAGGCTGAGCACCACTGGGTGTGACCACCCCCCAAAAAAAAAAAAAAGAAGCAAAAATAAAGAAATAAGCACTAACGGAGAGAGGGAAATACATTGTTTATATCCGAGCCACACCTGCTCAGGGGACACTTGGGGCCAGCCTCGGCAAACCCAAACCCCACCCTTAGCTCTCTGCCCCAACTCTCCAAGATCTGCTGCTTCTACGAAGAAACCACATCGAAGATGCAAGGGAGGATCAGGCGAGTCCACAAGGCCTGCTCCAGAGCAGAGGTTGCTTGAACTGAACCCGGCCGGGATGTGGCGGGTGCTGCGTGCGCCCCGACAGGGAAGGCGAAGCCTGCCTTGAGCCGCACCGCGCAAGACCCAAAACACGGGGGGTCGCCCTCACTCCTCGGCGTAGGGCGACACGCAGCAGTGCAGGGGCCCCTCCCGGCCTTGTGCTGGAGTTGTGTGACTACAGCCTCCTGAAGGCCAAGCAAGTGCTCCCCAGCCGGACACAGGCCACGATTTCCGCTCTAGATGTGGGCCCACGGCAGAACCCCGAGAATGCCAAATGCTGTACCTCTACTTTGACGCCTACAATGCCAGTTCTAGATTGATTTTTTTGCCACTGCCCCTCAAATTTGTTTCTCACAGGCAAGTCTTACATTCTTTTTTTTTTGCTTTTTGGGTCACACCCGGCGATGCTCAGGGGTTACTCCTGGCTCTGCACTCAGGAATTACTCCTGGCGGTGCTCGGGGACCATATGGGATGCCGGGATCGAACCTAGGCCCGCACAGGCCGGCGCGTGCAAGGCAAACGCCCTACCCGCTGGGCTATCGCTCCGGCCCCAAGTCTTACATTCTTAGCCTTCTCCATTCACTCACTTTTCCTTGGTGGAGAGCGTGGACGCCACCCGCGCGCCCCCCAATCCTGCAGTCCCCACACTGGGAGAAACCGCAGGTCAGCGCGTCCAGAGTGCCGCGGACAGGGCTCGCCTTGGGAGAAGCACCTTCGTGACGGCGGCACCCTCCTGCCAGAAGCATCGGAACTTTATTTTGCTTTCTGGGTTGCATCCGCAATGCTCAGGGGTTACTCCTGGCAGTACTGGGACACGTGGGATGCAGGGGTGGAACCCGGGACAGCTGTGTGCAAGGCAAACGCCTCCCCGCTGTACTATGGCTCCAGCCCCTGGGACTTTTAGTATTGCTGTGGGGCAGGGACAGTGTTGGGCCACACCCAGAGCCGCTCAAAGCGGGTTGGCCACGTACAAAGCAAGGTCCCTACTCACTGCACTCTCTCTCCGGTCCCTACTTCTGAGCCAACAAAAGACATAAGTTAGGGAATATTCTAAACCTTTAGTAATTGAGTGCCTTTTCTGGAGAGTGAGGCAAGTTCAATACAATCAGAGCTTTTCTGAAACTTTACAGTTTCCCTACTCCCAGATTCCTACTGGCCGGGAAGGCAGTTCCTGTGCGCAGCAGGAAGCCACGTGGGACGAGTGGAGCGATGCAGGGAGGGTTTGCATAGCCCCCTGGGAGTAGAGGGCAAGACCCCGACCAGAGCGGCCCCTCTGCGCCAGCTGACGCCGCATCTAGGAAGCACAGGCCGGTTGGCAGCTCCCGGCCTCGACGGGGCGAGCCTGTGTTCAGCCCGTCGCAGTGTTCAGGTTAGCCGTGCTGAATACGGCATGGCAGCAGGTGGGGGCACACCGCGGGATGCAGCAACCAGCGAATTCAGAGGTGGGGGGCTCCCAGCTGGCGACTCAGGCGCTGCTTCAGGCCAAGGTTAGCCCCACACAGCCTGGAGGCAGCACAGGGCGGCCGCATTCCCCAGCCACAGGGAAGGACTGTGCCTTGGCCTGTACCCCCTCTGTCCCCTGATCCTGTCCATAAACCTGCAAACCAATCAACGTTCCTGTTGCTATGTAAATGGCTCCTTCATTTCCAGGCGTCCCTCTCCGCAGCTGAGGGATAGGCCCTAAACCAGGCTTCCTGAAGTCCAGCCCCAACTGATCTCCAGCAGTTTTCCCTTCCTGGAGCAAACTGACAGCGAACACTACACCCCACGGATGGAGGAGGCGCGGGGGCGCTTGCCGAGCACGTGGCCAACTGAGGTTCAATCCCTGGCATCCGGACTGATCCCCAGTACTGCCGGAGGTAACTGCTGAGAGCAGAGCCAGAATAATCGCTGAGCACTGCTGGCTGCGCCCCAACACAACATGGGGTGAGTGCTGGAGAGACAGCACAGCAGTGAAGGCACTCGCCTTGCCTGTGGCCACGCAGGTTCAATCCTCGCACCTTATGTGGTCCCTGAAGGCCACCAGGAGTGACCCTATTAGAAAGAAAAGAAAATGGAGTGGCCTGAGATACAGCAAAGTTATGGTTCTCGCCTGCTGGGGTAGCGTGTCCGCGGCTGGAGCCACAGCCCGAGCGGTGATCAGGTGCAGGACACCGTGTCCAGAGCACAGCGTGTCGGGCCAGAGCGACGGTCCAGCGGGAGGGCGTTTGCCTAAAACGCGGCCAACCTGGTTCGATCTCCAGCATCCCAATGGTTTCCCAAGCACCGCCAAGAGCAATTCCTGAGTGCAGAGCAAGGAGTAACCCCTGAGCATCCCCGGGTATGGCACCCCCCCAAAAGAAAGAGCACAGCGGCGTGGCCTGGGCACTGCTAGGGTACGGCCCAAAGAACAGCAACAACTCAGGTACAGATGTACACACACACACACACACACACACACACACGCTCCCCTGCCGCGTGAACACAGTCTGAGTAGGACCTTTGCTTCCCCACCGAGGAAGTTCAGGCCCATCCCGGGCAGGAGCTGGGCCCAGGGGCTCCAGCCCATCTCTCCCCTGCGCTGTGTTGAGGGACGGAGCCTGCATGTCGCCTACTAGGAGGCACTGGGTCGCCCCACCAACCTCCCAGTTCCGCAGATAGATGCGCCCAAGCTCTGACCGCCACCAGCCACCAGGGGCCTCAGGACTAGGTCTCAGATGGTGAGAAACCACAGCCCTGCCCAGCCAGGGAGGCCCTGATCTGTGTGGCTGCCCCTCCTCCTGCGTGAGCGGACACCGAAGAAGCCTGCTGCTGACCCTGGACGCCACGGCCTTCGCAGTAACCCCCCCCCGCCGCCACACTCACATGGCCGAGCCCCTGCTCCTTCTCTCGCTTCTCAAAGGGGCCCCATCCCCTAACTCCTTTCCGAGTCCACTGAGGAAAGGGGAAGAGCAAAGGCCTCTTGTCCACAGACCCAAGAATGAACGCAAAGCATTTTGGGAAAAGTCATCTGTTAGCTCCCAGCTACTCTCTCCCAAGTGTCCCACATAGATAAAGCGCTGCGGCTCCCGTGGGAGATAATACACTGGCAAGGGCACTTGGTTTGATCCCTGCACCCCAAGGGATCCTCACCAAGAGTGATCCCCCGAGCCCAGCCTGTGCAGTCCCAAACCAAAAGGAGAAAGCTCATCTTTCTCCCACAAAACTGATCTTTGAACAGGCTTTTGGAATAGCAATAAAATGCTCCTTCCTTAAAGCCTCCCAGCTGGAGAACTGGCTTTGCACTACGCTTGCTGTGGGGGCTCCCAAAGCAGCCCTGGGCTGGGGCCAGACTGACAGGTCTCAACAACGCAGGTGCAGGCAGAGGGGCGGCACACAGCTCACTATGCCGAGCTGCTATGTGAGGCCCAGGCCACCTGCAAGGTCCCTGTCCCCCCAGCAAAGAGCCAAGAGCGGCCCCGAGCACTGCTTAGGTGTGGCCAAAGCTGAACCGGAAAACCGGTCAGTTACAGTAACAGACTTCTAAGATGGAATTTAAGGCTAAGCAAGGTCCAGATCAAAGCTCCAGGTCAGAGTGAGCCTTTGTCCGGTTTCTTACAGCGAAACTTCTTAAACGTACTACCTGGGGCAGGAGAGACTGTAGGTAGGGGAGGGTAGGAGCTCGCCTCGCAGGGAGCCGACCTGGGTGATCCCCGGCACCCCATAGGGTCCCGAGCCGGTCAGGAGCGAGCTCTGAGAACCACGGGACGTGACCCCCAATTTTTGTTTTGCTTTTTGGGTCACACCCAGAGACACTCAGGGGTTACTCTTGGCTCTTCGCTCAGGAATTACTCTTGGTGGTGCTCAGGGGACCATATGGGATGCCGGGATTGGCCTGGCTTGGGCCCTCCCCGCTGTGCCATCGCTCCGACCCCCAAAACAGAATTCTGATTTTGCTCTTGGGGGGCCCTTCTCCCTAGCGTCATCTCGCTGTCTGCACTTGCCTCGTCCCACTCTGGGGCCCCGGCTCTCGGACATACTCCCCTCCCCATACCTGCCTAAGCGTGAAATGATTATTTCACTTTTATTGAATGAAATAATGAATTTATTTCTTTCAACAAAAAACTACCTTGCTTCACACTCAAACTAAAGAGGTAATTTTCACTACCTTTTAATAAGGTTCTTTCAGTTGCTAAGTGTCCAAAGACAAGGCGCAGGAGTACACGCCAGAGGAAAGCATACGCCAGGGGAGAAACAGGCTCCAGGCGTAGGCGCTTGACCGGTTCCATCCCTGGCGCCATCCTAGAGGTGCCCCGAGCACGCGTGGCCCAAAGCAAAACAAGAGAAGACTCGGCTGCGGGAAGTCAGGCCAAGTGAGCGGCTTCCTGCCCCACTTCCGGTCCTATCTGGCCCCTCTGCACGCCCCTCTTCCGGCCCTATCTGGCCCCTCTGCACGCCCCTCTTCCGGTCCTATCTGGCCCTCTCTGCACGCCCCTCTTCCGGTCCTATCTGGCCCTCTGCACGCCCCCCTCTTCCGGTCCTATCTGGCCCTCTGCAGTCACCCAGCTCGGAACCGCGGCCGCCCCGTCCTGGTCTCCCTCGGCTGCCGCCTTCCTGGGCCGTGGGTGCAGCAGGACTGGAGGTCAGAGGACTTCAGGAAGTCCGCGCCTTCCTGCCCAAGGAGATTCTTCCACAACAAAGATAACTTTAGGTCATGCACAACATTTCTGCAACTAAAGTTTACCGGGAGTCTTTGGACACTGCAAGTTTGCAGACAACACACAGGAAAACACGATTCTGAGAGTAAGAAGAGGAGGAGAGGAATGTCCCCACCACGGAGGCAGGAGGGGCAGGTTGGAAGCACTGTGCCCCTGCGGTCACTTTGTAAAGTCACCAAAATCCAACTGAAGGGGGTTCCCGTGTGGAGCGGTCTCTGCTCCTGCTTGGGCGGATCTCGCACCACACACCTGGCCCAGCAGGACGGGCGCGCTCAGCTGCACCCCTTTCCCTCGTGTGGGGTGTGTGTGTGTGTGTGTGTGTTGTGTGTGTGTGCGCGCCTGCCCATTCCCAGCTTTGTGATGGGGCAACCGCGAGGCCCTGGGAATGTGTGTTGTGTGTGAGCACGCACTCCCAGCTTTGTGGTGCTGAGATTGTGTGTGTGTGTACACATTCCCGGCTTTGTGGTAGGGCAACATGTCCCGGGAATGTGTGCCCGTTATGTGTAGGCACGCACTCCCCTGGCGCGGTGGGGGCACCACGTGGTGCGGGGATCGTGAGTGTGTGTGTGTGTGTGTGTGTGTGTGTGCGCACTCCCTGCTCTGCGGTGCTGGACTCGAGGCCTGAGCGTCCCCTGGCCATCTGCGGTCACTGCTTCCTCGCGGAGACCGTAACTGCGGCAGGTCCGCCGCCTCACGCCCCTTCACTGACCCGACCCGGGCCGGGTCCAGGGGGTCCCGGCACGCGGGCACTGCCGGGCTGGACCCCTGACCCCCGACAGCCCCTTTGGCGGGTTCCCGCGCGCCCTCGCGGAGGGTCGGGCGCCCCCGCCGGGCGTCCACTGCGCCCAGCTCCTCCCTGCAGCCCTCGCGGGACCCCCGGGCCTGCGAGGACACTTTGCCCCTCGGGGGCGCAGCCGGCAGGTCCCTCGGCGCCAACGACCGCGGGTGTCACCTTGGCCGGGCGGCGGCGGGGCAGCGGCTGCGGGGTCCCGGCCGCTCCCGACGGACCCGCGCGACCCCCGCCCGCCCCGCCGCCGCCCCCGCCCGGCCGGCCGCCGCCGGGACGCGAACAAAGGACGCGCCGCGGGCCGCACGCGACGCCCCTCGCGCGGGTCCGGCCTCCTCCGCGCCCCGGGCGGGCCGCGGCCCCCTGCCCTCGGGCGCGACCCCCCGCCCGCCGCCCGGCCCGCGCCGTTACCCGCCTCGGAGCCGCGGTCGCACCTCACGCCTCCTGCGGCACTGGCGGCGGTGGCTGCGCTCGCTCCGGGGCTGCGCCGCCGTGGCCGCCAACAACGCGGCCTCCCATTGGCCGGCGGCTCGCGCCGCCCCCGCCAGCAAGGCCGGGCGCCATTGGGCGAGCGGCGCGCAAGTCAACGAGCCTCGGCGCCGACGCGGCCGCCAATCAGAGGCCGCCGAGGGCGCGGCGCGCTCCGCAGCTCTGGGCAGCCGGCGTGCTGGACGCGAGCCGCAGCTCCTGGAGTGCCCAGCCCTGCCCGGCAGGGGCGCGGCCTCTCCCTCTCCCTCACCCCTGCCCTCCCTCTCTCCTCACCCCTGCCCCTCCCTCTCCCTCACCCCTGCCCTCCCTCTCCCTCACCCCTGCCCTCCCTCACTCTCACCCCTGCCCTCCCTCTCCTCACCCCTGCCCTCCCCTCTCCCTCTCCCCCCTGCCCTCCCTCCCCTCACCCCTGCCCTCCCTCTCCCTCACCCCTGCCCCTCCCTCTCCCTCACCCCTGCCCTCCCTCACCCCTGCCCCTCCCTCACCCTCCCCTGCCCTCCCTCACCCCTGCCCTCCCTCTCCCTCACCCCTGCCCTCCCTCACTCCTCACCCCTGCCCTCCCTCTCTCCCTCACCTGCCCTCCCTCTCCCTCACCCCTGCCCTCCCTCACCCTCACCCCTGCCCTCCCTCACCCTCACCCCTGCCCTCCCTCCTCCTCCCTCACCCTGCCCTCCCTCACCCTCGCCCTGCCCTCCCTCACCCGCCCCTGCCCCTCCCTCACCCTCGCCCCTGCCCTCCCCTCTCCCTCGCCCCTGCCCTCCCTCTCCCTCACCCCTGCCCTCCCTCACCCTCACCCCCTGCCCCTCCCTCACCCTCACCCCTGCCCTCCCTCACCCTCACCCCTGCCCTCCCTCTCCCTCACCCTGCCCTCCCTCTCCCTCACCCCTTCCCTCCCTCTCCCTCACCCCTGCCCTCCCCTCACCCTCACCCCTGCCCTCCCTCTCCCTCACCCTTGCCCTCTGCAGAGCTCCCTGGCCCAGTTCAGATCCTGCTGCTGAGAGTGGGGGCGGCCCCGCAGTCTCACCTCACCTGGTGCCAGCCTGGGGACCCCCGGATTTGACCCTAGAATGAGCAGCCGGTCCAGTGGGCACACCAGATGGGAGACCAGCTGTGATGTCCAGCCCGAAAGACGGGTGGGCAAAAAAAAAAAAGAACTGGCCCCGGGTTGGTGCAAGCAGCTGACCCTGGTTCCATCCCTGCGCGCATAGACCCCTGAGCCCCAGCGGCGAGCCCTGAGCGCCTGGGGGCGTGGCCGACACCCCATCCCATAACCTTCGGGGTGCTCGTCTCTATTTCAGTTTCCGCTTTGATTGAGACGCTGTCGACCGTGCCTGGCGCTGAGTTCTGGCCGCTTCCTTCCGGCCCTGACCCTCCCTCGGGTGCCCGCTCCCCTCCCCAGGGTTTCCACCACGTATGGTCCAGGGGCCCAACCCAGATTGGCCCCTTGCTCTGCCCCCGCCCCTTGTATTTTCTGACTTTATTGTTCAGTTCTACCCTAAGCAATGGGTTGGAAGCTGACCTGATCCCCGGCATTTTCACGGAGGTCTCCCGTCCGCAGCGTCCAGGACCTGGGGGTAGCAGCGATGCTCCAGGCTCCAAGCCCTACCTGCCACCTGCAGAGCGCTGGAGGGGGGAAGGGCAGGGCTGGAGCTCCCCAGTGCACTTAGGGGCGGCATCCCCTAAACTTCCTTTTTCTCAGTTGCCAGGGCAATAGCACAGTGGGGAGCACCATAGCACAGTGGGGAGCACCATAGCACTGCGCTTGACTTGCAGCTAACTCTGGTTCCATCCCCGGCATCCCGTAGGGTCTCCAGACCACCATCAGGAGTAATTCCTGAGCGCAGAGCCAAGAGTAACCCCCAAACACTGCAAAAAAAAAAAAAGAAACCACTAACTAAAGCCTTCCCCTCTCACCACTGGCGGCTGAAGGCAGCCTCAGAGGTGGGGTCCAGGGTCTATGCTCAGGACCAGGGAGGGTCCATCCTGGCTGCCGCAGCTCCAGGGCTCCGGGTGCCCTGGGGGTGTGATCTCGCTGATCTCTGCCTGTTCCCGGCTGCTCTGTGCAGGCATCCTGGAGTCGGGAGCCCAGGGTGCTGAGCAGACCCCGGCATCACAAGGGGTCCCGCTGGGGGACCTGGCCCCCTCCCATCTCCGACCATGCTGGACAGTGTCCACCGTTTCCCGTGTGAAACTGAGGGTGGGTTCTAGGATGCTGCAGGCAGGTGGTCAGCCATGTCCCTGCTGGGCGCACAGGGCAGAGACAGGGGCTCCACAGCCAGAACCCAGGCCTGATCCCCGAGCACAGAGCCAGGAGTCAGCCCTGAGCGCTGCCTGGTGTGGTCAAAGGCAGGCAAAGCCTGGCGGGCGGGTGCTATGGCAGGGAAGGTCTTGCCCTGCTCAAGCCAACCCTGTTTGGCCCCAGCACCCCACGTGGCCTCCCCACCCCGCCGCAGTGACCCCGAGTGCAGAGCCCGGGTCACCTGTGAGCACTGTGGGGGTGGCCCCAAACAAACAATCAGGGTTGGAGGAACACTCGGGGAGTCCGGGCACTCCGCGGGAGGGCTCCGAGCCCGGCCTCAGCACCGCGAGGTCCCGAGCCTCAAGCAGAGGAGGGAACGACGCCGGGGTCCTGCCGGGTGGCCCCGATGGAGCCATCGGGAATAGGGTGACACCCCTGCTCGGTGCCCCCAGCTGTCGCTTCACGGCTTTTCCATATTTTACAGAAGCGCCACCGGGAGTGTGGCTCGTCATTTCCTGGTGCCAAAAGCCGGGAGGGGGCTTCCACGGACCCCACCCCCGCCAGCTCCCAGGAGCGCCCTCTGAACTTGGGCTGTGCCCGGCCCTGGCCAGCACCTCTGCGTCTTCGCACAACCCCGCTCCGGGCCTGAGAGGTGATTCAGGAGGGTCTGGCCTTGCGCGCGGCCAACAGGGTTCAATCCCGGCACCCGGCGTGTCCCCGAGCTTGGGAGTCAGCCCTAAACACCACGAGGTGTGGCCCCAAACCAAACTCAAGAAGAGGGGCCGGAGCGACAGCACAGCGGGAGGGCGTTGGCCTCGCACTCAGCCGACCCGAGTTCCATCCCCGGCATCCCACAGATTCCCCGAGCACTGCCAGGGGTAATTCCTGAGTGCAGAGCCAGGAGTAACCCCTGACACCCCCAAAAAAAAAGCCCCAGTCAAGAATAAAGGCAGCGTTCTCTTAAACCTTTCTCTCAAAGCTGCAAAGACGTGTCTCCACAAGGCCAAGGCACAGCGTGTGCAAACCCGCAGGGTCACTGCTGCGTCCCCCAGCGGGCCCGGGCGTCCGGCCAGAGCGACAGCACAGCGGGAGGGCGTTGGCCTTGCACACGGTCAACCTGAGTTCAATCCCCGGCATCCCATATGGTTCCCGGAGCACCGCCAGGAGTAATTCCAGAGTGAAGAACCAGGAGAAACCCCTGAGCATCGCTGGGTGTGACCCAAAAAACGAAAAAAAAAGTCTGTTGGGGCTGGGCTGAGGCCAGGCCGGCACTGGGGGTGGGGTGCCACCCCCCTGCCCTGGGTCAGGCGCTGCCCCCGTCCTGTCGCAGCCCCGGTGGCCTGGACACCGTGTGCTGTGGCCCAGCTTGTCATTTCTGATCCGCTCCTGAGGGCTGGACAGACAGGGCTGGACTCGTGGCATCTGCCTGACCCAGCGGCTGATCCCATTTCAACTCCCGGCTCCGTTATGGCCCCCAAGTCCCACCAGGAGTGGCCTCTGAGCAGAGCCAGGAGTAAGCTCTGAGCGGCTGGGCCCAACCCTTCTACCCAATAAACTAAAACGAAGTCAAATGGCGCGCTTGCTGCTGTCCAGGGCCACGGGCGGCTGCGGTTTCTGGGGCCTGTGTGTCCATTGCTTTCCTGGCCTGTGGTCTGTGCGTCCACTCCTGGGCAGGGTGTGGGGGCTTCCTAGGATGCCGGAGTGCCTCCTCCATCCTGCCCTTGTTCCTTGGATTTGCGGCACCTCCTGCAGGGCGTGCTGGCCCCAGCATCCGGCGGAAAGAGAAACCGACGGGGCCAAGCTGCCGGCTGGCGGCCACTTGGGGCCGTGCTGGGGCACGAGCCGGCACGAGCCCCGAAGCTGGAGCTCACGGTTAAGTTGGTTTTGGGGGCCACCTCAGCGGCTGCGGGGACGGGGTCCTCAGCACCCGGCACAAGCTGTGTGCCCGGCCGACTCGGCTGCCCTGGAGGGGCCACACCTGGCTCTGAGCTCGGGGGTCACTCCCGGGGTGCTGGGGCAAGCCTGGGCCGATCCGGCACCCTCCCCTCTGGACCACTCTGACCTATTTTTAGTTCTTAAGGCTTTCTGGGCCCATGGGGCAAAGCTTAGCGTCACACCGGCCATGCTCAGGGGTCACTGGTGACCCTGCACTCAGGAATTACTCCTGGTGGTGCTCGGGATGGAACCTGGGTGGGCCGTGAAAGGCAAACGCCCTCCCCACTGGGCACCACTCCGGCTCCTCTGACTGTTGGTCCTGAGCCACACCCTGTGATGCCGGGGATGAATCTCGGCGGTCACATGCAAGGCCAGAACCCTCCCGCTATCCCATCGGCTCCCGTGGGGCCGTTTACTCGTAACTCAAAAGAGGTAACGGCACAAGGCTGTAGCCCTGTTGGGGCCCACACGGGGACAGTCGGGGCAGCCCGCGGGGAGAGTGGGGGCAGCCCGCGGTCGGTCGGGGCAGCCCGCGGGGACGGTTGGGGCAGCCCGCGGGGACGGTCGGGGCAGCCCGCGGGGACGGTCGGGGCAGCCTGCGGGGTCAGGGCAGCCTCCTGCCACAGATGAGGGTCACATCGACGCCGGTGGCTGCGTCTACGCCGGCTGATGCCCTCACCGCGGTGCCCCTGCCCTCCCCCTCCCCCTGGGGCTTCCTGATCTTCTGCCAGCACCAAACATCTCCCGGGCCTCAGCATCTGGCACAGTGCCCAGGTCTGCGGGCGCCCGTGGGGTGCTGCTGGTGCTGCACCCCAGCAGAGGGGCCGCCTGGGAGCACCGGGATGCGGGGAGGGCTGGCCGGAGGGAGCCAGCTGTGTCCTGGGGTACTGGGGACAGACCCCACCCAGCTGGGAGTTGGGGATAAGCAGCTACTGGCCCTGGGGTCCCCCACGCCTTTATCTCGGCGGCGCCGTGGACGTGGCTTTCCTGGACAGCTGCCAGCCGGGCCTGCAGTGCCCGGGAGGGCGGGAGTGTGTGTGCCTGTTTATTCAGCAGAACCGGCTGCGACCAGCCTTTGTGTGGGTGCAGCCGGCACGAGCCTGTCTTTCTCCCACCCAAATCCTTCCAGGGCCCACAGCAGTGATGAGAGATTATGAGCAGTGTGGGACAAAGGCCTCGGCCGGCCGCAGCTGACCCCTGACCTGACCTGACCAGCCGAGCCTGAGCTGGGCCGGCAAAGCGCTGAGGCTGCAGGGAGCAAGTGGGGGGAGGCCAGGGCGGAGTGGGGGTGGGGAACGTGGGGCGGACACGCAGAGCGGCGGGTGCTTTGTCGGCAGGAGTTTATTGGTGTCGAGTCCCAGCACAGGATTCTTACAGAACTGCTGGACCGGTGCAGCCCAAAGAGCGTGACGGGGGGGCCCCGGCCCAGGCTGGCGACAGACAGGCCGGTGGGTCCCGCCACAGGCTGGTCGCACCCAGGCCCCGGTCACTGCAGCCCCGGTCACGCAGCCCCGGTCACTGCAGCCCCGGTCACTGCAGCCCCGGTCACTACAGCCCGGTCACTGCAGCCCCGTCACGCAGCCCGGTCACTGCAGCCCCGGTCACTGCAGCCCCGGTCACTGCAGCCCCGGTCACTACAGCCCCGGTCACTGCAGCCCCGGTCACGCAGTCCCCAGTCACGCAGCCCGGTCACTGCAGCCCCCGTCACTGCAGCCCCGGTCACTGCAGCCCCCGGTCACGCAGTCCCCAGTCACGCAGCCCCGGTCACTGCAGCCCCGGTCACTCGCAGGCCCGCTCTGGACCATCTGCAGATACTCCTTGTGCAGCTTCTCCTGGGCGTCAAACAGCTTCTTCAGCTTCTTGGCCTGCCCCTTGCTCAGCTCTTTGCCCTCCGCGTCGTGTGTGGGCAGACCCTGAAAGCGGGGGTGCTGGCGTGAGCTGGTGCCTGCAGCCACAGCACAGCCGGGCTGACCTGCTCCAAAAGCTGGACAGGACGAAAGGAAGGAGGACAGGAGGGGCCGGAGCGACAGCACGGGGGGGGCATCTGCCTTGCATGTGACCCACCCAGGTTCCATCCACCTAAGGTCCCCGGGAGCACCGCTAGGAGTAATTCCTGAGCCAAGAGCCAGGGGTAACTCCTGCGCATCGCTTGGTGTGACCCAAAAGCGAAAAGAAAAAGAAAAAGAAGGGAAGGAGGAAGGGGCCGTGTCCCAGAGACGGCCAAGGAAGCGGCGGGCTGAGAGTGGGGTCAGGCCAGTCTGGTGGGAGAGCTGCCTTGCGGCCCTAACGGGCAGGTCCCCTGTAAGCCCCTTGCCTGGGCCAGTGGCCGCAAGGACAGCCCGGAAGCAGGTGCCAGAGGGTTCCCTGTCCCTTTGCATTTATCTGGGACAGAAAACTCGCTCCACGGCCAGAGCGGTAGACAGTAGGGAGGGTGCTGACCAACAGACAGCGGTGGGGGCGGGGTGCTGACCGATAGACAGCGGGGAGGGCGCTGACCGGTAGACAGCGGGGAGGGCGCTGACCGGTAGAGCAGGGGAGGGGCGCTGACCGGTAGACAGCGGGGAGGGCGCTGACCCGTAGACAGCGGGGAGGGGCGCTGACCGTAGATAGAGGAGGGCGCTGACCGGTAGACAAGCGGGGAGGGCGCTGACCGGTAGACAGCGGGGAGGGCGCTGACCAGTAGACAGCGGGAGGGCGCTGACCGGTAGACAAGGGAGAGGCGCTGACCGGTAGACAGCGGGAGGGCGCTTGACCGGTAGACAGGGAGGGGGCGCTGACCCGTAGACAGCGGGGAGGGCGCTGACCGGTAGACAGCGGGGAGGGCGCTGACCGGGTAGACAGCGGGAAGAGCGCTGACCAGTAGACAGCGGGGGAGGGCGCTGACCGGTAGACAGCGGGGAGGGCGCTGACCAGTAGACAGCAGGGAGGGGCGCTGACCGGTAGACAGCGGGGAGGGCGCTGACCGTAGATAAGGGAGGAGGGCGCTGACCGGTAGACGGGAGGGGGGCGCTGACCGGTAGACAGCGGGGAGGGGCGCTGACCGGTAGACAGCGGGAGGGCGCTGACCGGTAGACAGCGGGAGGGCGCTGACCGGTAGACAGCGGGAGGGCGCTTGACCGATCCCCCGACTCCCCACCCCACCCAAGTTATCCCTGAACCTAGAACCAGGGGGTAAGGCCAGAGCGCTGTCGGGCGAGGCCGGCCACCCAAACAGGAGCAACCAGACCCCAGGCCCAGCCGAGCCCGGGGGAGGAGGGTCACCTTACGTTCTCATCAAACTTGGAGTATTTGTCGCCCTCGGGCAGGAACATCTCACTGGGCGGAACCCGCATCCGGGCCAGCTTGGCGGCCTGCAACAGGAGGCGGGTCACTGCTGGGCACCTCCACAACCCCACAGCGGAGCTGCCCCAAGACCTGCAGCCAGGCCGCACCCGGGCCAGCCCAGGGACACAGGGCAAAAGGGCAGCTCGGGCACGGCGGGAACAGGTGGGGCCCAGAGGCGACAGCCAGAGGAGGGGCCACCCCTGACCTCTGACCCCAGAGCCCCACAGGGTAACGTGTGACCTGATGTGGGGTCAGGGAGGGAGGGCCGCCCCTGACCTCTGACCCCTGGCCCCCAAGCCTCTGCCGTCCCCGCCTGCTGCCCGCCACAGGCTCCTTTGAGCAGAGGCGGCTCCGCCCCGAGGGGCCTCGTGCAGGGCCACCGACACCCAGCATAGGGCCAGGCCCAGGCACATGCCGCAGCCACACCTGGACGGCAGACACCAGTCACGAGGTCAGTGCGACAGTGGGGACCGCCCCGGGGTGGCCTGGACAGGGAAGGACCAGGACAGAGCAGCCGGCCAGCAAGTGGACGCGGCGCCTGGGCCCTGCAGTGGTGCCTGACTGCAAGTGAGGGCACGAGTCCAGGGGCCGGAGCCGCGGCACTCTCGGGAGGGCGTTTGCCTTGAACGCGGCCGACCCGGGTTTGATCCCGGCAACCCACAGGGTCCCTGAGCACCGCAGGAGTGATTCCTGGGTGATGAGCCAGGAGGAGCCCTCAGCGTCGCCGGGGGTGACCAAAAAAAAAAAAAAAAACCCAAAAAGACAAGTTTGGTCCCAGGCCCGCCCACATCCCAGTGGGGTCTTGGGGGCCTCTGCTGCAGGCGCCACCCACAAGGCGCGCGAGCTCTCTGGTTCCACAAGTAGCGTGACCCAGCCACGGCCACGTGAGATGACCACGGAGACCTCAGCCAAGTGTGCGGTCATGACTATGCGACCACGGCCAGCGAGTGAGTACACCACAGTCGTGTGTGTGACCCCACTTATTGTGGTAAGGCAACACAAAAGAGGAAGGCCATTATGTGGTTCAGAGAAACATCGGCATGGCAAGGACAGACTGACTGTCCACGAGGGAGGTGGCCAAGGGCTGGAGCTCAGCGTGGCAAGTGTAGTCATGCCTGAACACCCAGAAGCACACGTGTCCCGCCCACACCACACGTGTCTCACAGTCTCAGATGGACGCCAGCAGCACGCATGGCCCCGAGGCCCAGCAGGACTTGTGTCCCTCCTGGCCAGGGTGGCTCCATGCCTCCTGCGCACGCTGAGTGGCCCGGAGTGGAAACACCAAATAACGGAGCGTTGGGGCGAGACGGGCCCAGAGGCAGCAGCGATGGGTGTCCCCGCCCGGGCCACAGCGCACTGGGGCCCTGGTGGTTCCTGTCCCTGCAGCAACGCTCTTAGCACTGGACAGTCCAGCCTGGCTGACTATCACTGGGTGTGGCCCTGGGGCCCCAGACCACGGCTTTGGGGTGACCGCTGAGGCACCCCCACTTCAAACAAACAAGAATGCCCGAGTCACAACAGGAACTAAACAACGGTCCAGGGCTTAGCGGCCAGCACAGGGGACCGGCTGCAGAGCACGGGGGCCCAGCCCCCAGGAGTGGAGTGCACCGACAGCAGCCGAGGAGCATAGCCGGGGTGGGGCCCAACACACACTGGAAAGTTCCAGAAAACTCAGCCACGCCTCAGGCCTGTTCCAGCACAAGGGCCGAGGTGCAGCGCAGACGGGCCCCTGCCACCCGCCGGACACGCACACAGGAAGCACCTTCAGATGGATCCGGGGTGACAGGGGAGAGGCCTGACCCGCAGCTTTGGGGGGGGGGGCTTCTATGCACAGTTCCGGGGTCTCTCTCTCTCTCTCTCTCTCTCTCTCTCCTCCCTCCCTCCCCTCCCCCCCTCCCTCCCTCCCTCCCTCTACCTCTTGTTCCTGCTTCTTCCTGGCCATCTCCTCCTTCTTCTTCCGCTTCTCCTCTTCCACCTGGGGACACACAGAGGCCATCAGTCAGCTGCCCACTGCCCGCTGCCCACTGAGCTAGGACCTAGGACCCACCCCCCACTTCCAGGACGAGCAAGTGTGCAGACACCCAGGGGTCCGGGGCCAGGGATAACTGTGCCCTGTGGGTCCGGGGCGTCCCCCACCAGGAGCCAACAATTTCCCTGGACAGCTCAGCCACCCGCTAACACGGACTGACCCTGGGTGGGGGGCCGTGTGGGCAGGGGGCTGGGGCGGGGCGGCGAGGAATGGCCCCGGCAGAGGGCCTTGGGAAATGGGCACTGGAGGCTGCTGGGGCCGGCGGGCAGCTGCCGTGGGGGTGCAGACAGGCTCTCGCCCCTGCCCGAGTTCTGGGGTGGGGGTGAGGCTGGCCCAGCAGGGCTCTCGGCAGCAGCCGGACAGTGAGACACAGGCGGCAGAAAGGCGACAGGGCAGCTCCTGACCACGGGGCCGGCCGGCCCTGCAGCAACGCAGGTCTTTCTGTTCTGACGGTGGCCAGCGGCCGGCTCTGAAGCCCCTGGGCCACGCCGGGGACGGCAGCGGAGCAGGAGCTCGGCCAGCCTGGCCGGGCGCCCCCGAGCGGCCCCGCGACTCACTCTCCTCCTCTTCTCTCTCTCTCCTTCAGCAACGTGTCTCTGTCCACCAGCTTGACCACCGTGGGCAGGCCTGGAAAGCAGGGCCACACAATGACGCTGGACACAGCGCCGATCATGCCAACCCGTCCTGGCTGTCACTCAGGTGCGAGGACGAGAGAACTGCCCGGCACCTGCACGCTTGGAGCCACCGAGCCGGGAGAGGCCCCTGGGACAACTGTCCCTGCAGCAAGCCTGTCCTCCTCGAAAGGACAGGCCCCGCGTCCAGGAAGAGAATGGTGGGAAGGGACTCGGGAGCAGGACTATGGAGGCCCTTTCCTGCGGCCCCAGCAGCTGATGGGGGGGTGGGGGAAGTCCCCAACAGAGCAGAGTGGGTGTGGCCTGTGACAGTGGGCGGAGCCTTGCAGGTGGGCGGGGCCTGGACCCGACTCACCTTCATGGTCTTCCAGGCGCACGCCCAGCTCGGGCAGGATGTCGCCCGCAGGGCATCACTAAGCTGCAGAATCTCGGGCACTGTGGACACAGGAGGGCAGTGACTGGGCGTGGGTGTCCTGGAGCGGCCCCAGGCTTGACACCCGCCCGGGCATCTCCTCTGCTCAGCCCAGGAGCCCACAGCTGGGGTCTCGGCAGCCCGACACGGGTCAGGTGGGCTGTGCCTGGCTGTGGCTGTCGGGACGACCCCCTACTGCCGCCTCCCACTCAGGAGTCCCCCAGCACTGGGGAGGGCACAGGAAGCAAGGGCCAGCAGGCCAGAGGGTGCCCACTGCCCACTGCCAGCAAAGCAGTGCCCGTGGGAACGGGGTGCGGGAGAGCTGTGTCAAAGGGGGAGCACCTCCAGACCCCCCACAACAGCAACTCTGGGCGCCCCAGGGCTGCCCAGGCCTGGAGACCCGCAGCCCGCCAAGGAGCAGGCGTGGCCTCCCTGCCCACCCTCGCTGACCAGCAACAGCCGTCGGACATGGGCCTCTCCTGGACCCCTCGCTCTGCAGGCAGCTGCCTGGCCAGAGACAATGAGACACCAGGACCGGGAGCTGGCGGTGGCGCCCAGATGCCCTTGTGGCCGGGCCTCACCTTTCTTCTCCCGGGGCGATTCTCCGCACCCCTCCCTGAACTCCGACAGCACCTGCAGGTACGGCACGACGGTGGCCTCGAGCTGTGGGGGAAACAGAGCGCCAGGCTCCGAGTCGGCGGCTCAGGGGCGGGCAGCTCACGGCATACTCACGTTCAGGCTGGTGCCAGTCCCGCCAACTGGGAACCCCAGAGAACTTTCCTCCCTCGATGGCCCCAAGATCTAGGGCAGAAATGGCGCGTGAGGGGGCACAGAGGGGCGGCCTGGCTGGGTGCCGCGAGGGCCCCTCGGGTGCGGGTGACAGGACCAGGGCTGGGCGCACCTCCCCGTGCCCCCAGGCTCTGTAGCAGGAAGCGGCAGGACTGGCCCCAGGCCCACAGGGAAGAAGCTGCTGGCCTCGAGTTGAGCCAAACTGTCTCAAGCTTCGCGAGCCGGATGGACTGAGATGGGCCCGGGAATGGCCGGCTGGATGGACTGAGGCGGGCCCGGGAATGACCCAGACACTTTTTTTTTTTTTGCCTTTTGAGTCACACCCGCGATGCTCAGGGGTTACTCCTGGCTCTGCACTCAGGAATTACTCCTGGCGGTGCTCAGGGGACCATATGGGATGCTGGGGATCGAACCCGGCCGGCATGGGCGAAGCGGGCAAGGCAAACGCCCTACCCACTGGGCTATCGCCCGGCCCAGACACTTTTTTGAGGGGACACCTGGTGGTCCTTAGGGCTGGCTGCTGGCTTTGAACTCAGAAATTACTTCTGGAGGGCTCGGGGACCATGTGGGGTGCCGGGATTGAACCCAAGTTAGCAGAGTCCAAGGCAAAAGCCCTCCACACTGAACTATGGCCCAGGGCACGCCCCCACCTCCTGACACATTTTTGTTTTGTTTTT
>JAJIBD010015398.1:0-41784 GCA_021461705.1 Cryptotis parvus | reverse complement strand
GGTGCAGCTTTTTTAGTTTCATGTAGTCCCATATGTTTATCTTTTCTTCTAGTTGCTTTGTTAGTGATGTTTCACCTTTGAAGATGTCTTTAGCTTCAATGTCGTGGGAGGGTTTTTCCTATATTTTCTTCAATGTACTTTACGGATTCAAGTCTGATATTGAGATCTTTAATCCATTTTGATCTGATTTTTGTGCATGGTGTTAGACACAGGTCCAAATTCATTTTTTTACATGTCGCTGCCCAGTTTTCCCAGCACCACTTGTTGAAGAGGCTTTCCTTACTCCACTGTAGGCTCGTTGAACCTTTATCAAAGATTAAATGATCATGTGTTTGAGGTTGGTTGGTGTCAGAATACTCAATTCTATTCCATAGGTCCACAGGTCTGTTTTTATTCCAATACCATGCTGCTTTAATTACTACTGCCTTATAGTACAGTTTGAAGTTGGGAAAGGTGATGCCTCCCATCTTCTTTTTCCCGAGGATTGCTTTAGGTATCCTTGGGGGGTTTATTGTACCACACAAATTTTAGGAGTGTTTGGTCAATTTCTTTGAAGAATGTCATGGGTATCCTTATAGGGACTGCATTAAATCTGTACAGAGCTCTAGGGAGTATTACCATTTTGACAATGTTGATTATCCCCATCCATGAGCAGGGAATATGTTTCCATTTCCTTGTGTCCTCTTTATCTCTTGGAGCAGTGTCTTGTAGTTTTCTTTGCACAGGTCCTTTACACACCTCGGTAGGTTGATTCCTAGGTATTTGATTTTCTGTGGCACAATTGTGAATGGAATTGTTTCCTTAATATCCCTTTCTTCTCTTTCGTTATTTGTATATAGGAAAGCCACCGACTTTTTGGGTGTTGATTTTGTAACCTGCCACTCTACTATATGCGTCCATTGTTTCTAGGAGTTTTTTGGTAGAGAGTTTAGGGTTCTCTAGGTATAATCTGTCATCTGCAAATAATGATAGCTTGACTTCTTCCTTGCCTATCTGGATGCCCTTGATGTCCTTTTCTTCTTTGATTGCTATGGCAAGTACTTCCAGTACTATATTGAATAAAAGGGTGAGAGTGGGCAACCTTATCTTGTCCCTGATCTCAGGGGAAGGCTTTCAACTTTTCCCCATTGAGAATGATGCTTGCTGTGGGCTTTTGGTAGATGGATGTAACTATCTTGAGGAAAGTCCCTTCAATTCCCATTTTCTGGGGCGTTTAATCATGAACAGGTGCTGGATCTTGGGGAGAAGAAATGAACAGATGCTTGCTGTGGGCTTTTGGTAGATGGATGTAACTATCTTGAGGAAAGTCCCTTCAATTCCATTTTCTGGAGCGTTTAATCATGAACAGGTGCTGGATCTTGGGGAGAAGAAATGAACAGACTTCAAAAAGGAAGAAATTCGAATGGCCAAAAGATATATGAAAAAATGCTCATCATCACTAATCATCAGAGAGATGCAAATCAAAACAACAATGAGATACCACTTTACACCACAGAGACTGGCACATATTCAAAAGAGCAAGAACAACAAGGGCTGGCGTGGATGTGGGGGAAAGGGGACACTCATCCATTGTTGGTGGGAATGCCAGCTGGTACAGCCTTTCTGGAAAACAATATGGACATTCCTCCAAAGACTAGAAATTGAACTCCCATTTGACCCAGCCATACCACTCCTGGGAATCTACTCTGGGAAACCAAAAATATGCAGCTGAAACACCATCCCTACTTTTATGTTCATAGCAGCATTATTCACAATAGCCAGAATCTGGAAGCAACCAGAGTGCCCGAAAATCGATGACTGGATAAAGAAGCTTTGGTACATCTACACAATGGAATACTATGCAGCTGTTAGGAAAAATGAAGTTATAAAATTTGCCTATAAATGGATGGACATGGAGAAGATTATGTTGAGCGAAATTAGCCAGACGGAGAGAGACAGATACAGAATGACTGCATTTATTTGCATGGCATAAATATATATGTACATGTTATGATACCAATATCCAAGGTCAAGTGAAACATATATCAGGAGGTCTTGTCAAAGGTGGAAATTATCACAAACGTGTGGGATTCAGAGGCTAGGTAAGACCGAAAATGGAACAATGTGCTAACAATTGTCGAGGGTACTAATGCCAACCTAGAACTGAGCATTAAATAGAGGCAAAATGATACACATGACAACCCTTTAATGTTTGTTCTGTAATCCATAGTCTGGAGGGAAAGGAAAAGAGAAAGAGATTGAAACGGAAAGAAATAAAGAACCTGCCATGGAGGAGGGCTGGGGGAGGGGGAAGGAACCGTGGACGTTGGTGTGGGAGATGGGCACTGGTGGCGGCATGGGTGCTGGAACACTGTATGACCAAAACCCAAATATGAACTTTTTAATTGTGTATCTTTGTAATTGTAAAAATAAAAAATTAAAAAAATAAAAGAAATAGTCAAGGGATGCATATATCAGGAAGAAATCACGCTATTAAACATATATGCACCCAACGAGGGGCCACCAAAATACCTAAAACAGCTACTAATAGACTTCAAAGAAGACATTGACAGCAACACAATTGTAGTTGGAGACTTCAACACTGCTCTATCAACCCTGGATAGATGAACAAGATTGAAACTTACGAAGGAAATACTGGCCCTAAAAGAAGAGATAGAAGAAATAGGGCTGGTAGATATATACAGGGCATTTCATCCCCCAAAAGCTGAATACACTTTCTTCTCCGGTGCACATGGAACATACTCCAAAATAGATCACATGCTGAGCCATAAATCTTACCTCCAAAAAATCAAGAAGATAGCAATTGTGCCAACTATTTTTTTCAGACTATTTTTTCATGATGCACTGAAAATAGAAGAAAATTGTACACAAAAATGGAGACCAATACCAAGTACCTGGAAACTAAACAGCTCGATGCTGAACAACCAGCAAGTCATAAAAGAAATCAAAGAGTAATCCAAAGATTACTGGAAACAAACGAGAGTGAAGACACGATTTACCAGAACTTCTGGGATACAGCAAAAGCAGTGTTAAGAGGCAAGTTCATAGCTCTTCAAGCATTCCTCAGAAAAGAAGAAAAAGGCCATCATAAACAGTCTGACCTCACAACTTAAGATCTTAGAGAGTGATCAACAAAAGGAGCCCAACCCAAGCAGAAAGAAAGAAATAATAAAACTTAGAGCAGAAATCAATGAGATGGAATGTCGTAAAACAATCCAGAAGATCCACGAAACCAAAAAGCTGGTTCTTTGAAAAAATAAACAAGTTTGACAAACCACTTCCAAGACTTGTAAGAAAAGGAAAAAAGAGAACCCAAATAAATAGAATCAGAAATGAAACGGAACATCACAACAGAAATCACAGAAATTCAAAAGATCATCAGAGATTACTATGAGAGCCTGTACACCACGAAACAGGAGAACCTAGTAGAAATGGACAAATTCCTGAATTCCTATAGCCTCCCAAGTCTGCAACAAAATTTGGAATACCTCAACAAACCTATCTCCATCGAGGAGATAGAATTGGTTACGAAAATCTCTTGAAACACAAAAGCCCAGGTCCAGATGGATTCACCAGTGAATTCTACAAAACATTTAAAGAGGACCTACTACCAATTCTTTTTAAGCTCTTCCGGCAAATTGAAGAAACAGAAACACTCCCAAATAGCTTCTACGAGGCACATATCACCATGATACCCAAAGCAGACAGAGATGTCACAAAAAAGGGAAACTACAGACCAATCGCCCAGATGAATACAGATGCTAAGATCTTCAACAAAATACTAGCAAATAGAATCCAAAGAGTCATCAAAAAGATTATACACCATGACCAAGTGGTATTCATCACGGGAATGCAAGGATGGTTCAACATCCGCAAGTCAATCAACATAATACATCATATCAACAAAAAGAAAAATAAAAACCATATGATCATATCAATTGATGCAGAGAAGGCATTTGACAAGATTCAACACCCGATCATGATAAATGCTCTCCGAAAAATGGGGATTGAAGGAACCTTCCTCAAGATAATCCAGGCCATCTACTACAAGCATACAGCGAGCATCATTCTCAATGGGGAAAAACTGAAAGCCTTCCCCTTAAGATCAGGGACAAGACAAGGCTGCCCACTCTCACCACTTTTATTCAGTATAGTACTGGAAGTACTTGACATACCAATCAGGGAAGAAAAAGACATTAAGGGCATCCGGATAGGAAGGGAAGAAGCCAAGTTATCACTATTTGCAGATGACATGATATTATGCCTAGAAAACCCGAAACTCTACCAAGAGGCTCCTAGAAATAATAAATTCCTATAGTAGAGTAGCAGGGTACAAAATCAATACCAAAAAAGTCAATGGCCTTTCTATATACAAACAGCAAAAGAGAAGAAAGGGACATTAAAGAAACTATCCCATTCACAATTGCGCAGCAGAAAATCAAATACCTAGGAATCAGTTTGAAAAAGAACGTAAAGTATCTCTACAAAGAAAACTACAAAATGTTACTTCAGGAAATAAAAGAAGACCTGAGGAAATGAGACACATTCCCTGTCCATCGATTGGAATGATTAACATTATCAAAATGGTAATACTCCCTAGAGCTTTATACAGATTCAATGCGGTCCCTATAAAGATACCCATGATGTTCTTCAAAAAAATTGAACAAACACTCCTGAAATTTGTATGGAATAATAAAACCCCACAAATAACTAAAGCAATCCTTGGGGAAAAGAAGATGGGAGGTTTCACTTTCCCAAACCTCAATCTCTACTACAGAGCAGTTGTAATTAAGACAGTGTGGTATTGGTATAGAGACAGACCCGTAGACCTATGGAATAGAACTGAGTATCCTGAAATACATTCTCAAATATACAATCACTTAATCTTCAATAAAGGAGCAAAAAATATTAAGTGGAGCAAAGAAAGCCTCTTCAACAAATGGTGCTGGGAAAACTGTGCAGCTACGTGTAAAAAAATGAACTTAGACCTCCTTCAACGCCATGCGCAAAAGTCAGATCAAAATGGATTATAGATCTCAACATCAGACATGAATCTATAAGGTACATCGAAGCAACCATAGGAGAAATGCTCTACGACATCGAAATGAAAAGCATCTTTAAAGACGACACACCACTGACCAAGCAAATGGAAGCAAAGATAAACTAATGCCATTATATAAAATTGAAAAGCTTCTGCACCTCAAAAGAAAAGGTAACCAAGATACAAAGACAATCCACAGAGTGGGAAAGGATATTCACCCATTACCCATCTGACAAGGGGTTAATATCCAGGATATATCAGGCACTGGTAGCACTCCACAAGAAAAAAACGGCCAACCCCATCAAAAAATGGGGGAGAAGAAATGAACAGAAGCTTCCAAAAAAGAAGAAATTAGAACGGCCAAAAGGCATATGAAAAAGTGCTCTTTATCTTTAATCATCAGGGAGATGCAAATCAAAACAACAATGAGGTACCATCTCACACCACAGAGTCTGGCACACATCCAAAACAGCAAGAACAACCGGTGCTGGCGTGGATGTGGGGAAAAAAGGGACTCTCATCCACTGTTGGCGGGAGTGCCGACTGGCCCAGCCCTTTTGGAAAACAATATGGGCATTCCTCTGAAAACTAGACATTGAGCTCCCATTTGATCCAGCAATAGCACTCCTGGGAATATACCCGAGAGACGGAAAAACACATAGCAGAAACACTATCTGCACTTCTTTATTCATCTCTGCGCTATTCACTATAGCTAGAATCTGGAAACAACCTAAATGCCTCAGAACAGAGGACTGGCTAAAGAGACTGTGGTTTATCTACACTATGGAATACTATGCGGCTGTCAGTAAGATGAAATTATGAAATTTACCTGCAAATGGATGGACTTGGAGACTATCATGCTGAGTGAAATTAGTCAGAAGGAAAAGGACAGATGTAGAATGACTGCATTCATTAACAGGATATAAATAGATACCAGTGTTTTACTAAATGTGGGAAATGCTAACGGCAGATTAAAACTCACCATTGAATATACACAAAGAGACTTAAGTGATAAACTTTAAATATCTGCGGGGCTAGCCACAATGTGTAAAATAAGAGGGAGAGAGATGCAGAGACAGAGAGAGAGACAGAGAGAGAAAGAGAGGAAACTGGGGTACCTGCTATTAAGGAAGCCTGGGGGCTGTTACTAAATATTTTGTACTTTTTCAATTTTATTATAGTAAACTAATCAGGAGGAGTTGCTGCAGGACACCTAAAAGCCGAAAAGCCTCAGCATCTGCCCTGGATTGCCTCCTGCAGATTACTTTGTAGATAAGGGGGGGTAGTTTGATGGTCAGTTTATCTGAACATGTATTCTGTACTGGCTCATATAAATACTCTCTCATCCTACCACAATCATCGTGGGATTAGATAGATCTTACCAGTATATTTGTCTGGCCACGTTGGATCTTAAGTAATTAGACCAGAGAGAAATGCTGTTTGCCTCCAAGCAAGCAAGCATGGCTCCCTGATAACTCAAAGGCAACTAAAACACAAAACTACTGTGAAGTAGACGAGACTCTTGGGAAGGCTTGCAGAAATATTTAACTAGCATTACTATAGTCTTTGCTACAGACACATGCCATCTCAGAAACCCCCTTCTCTAACCTACAAAGACATTTACAGGCAGATCTTGGCTCAAGACATTAGCATATAAGAGGACCTAGGTGAGGTGCTGGGAGAAATTACCTGAGGGCATTAACCCTCCCTGCTTCCCATAAATGTGGGATGTCTGAGTTGCAGGGGTTTAAAACCAGGCTGCTTCCTCTCTGGCTCTTTGTGTTTTGGGGCTCTCTTTTGGGGCTTGCCTTCTTGGGAGGCTTGTCTTTGTCTGATCTTCACAGGGTCTTTACACCTGGTGGCCTCCATCTTGCCTACACGTGGCTGGGTTTGTAGCGGGAAATCCTGAGCACAGTGTTTTTCCTATTGCTGATTTGTATGCCTGAACCTATGATAAGTAAAGCATTTTAAAACTGTATCGGATTCCTGACTCTTCATCCATCCCGCCGCCTTTGGAGGTAGAAGGGAACTTCGCATCCCGGCATTTTTGGGGACCCCTGCAGCTTCCACGACAGGTTGGGGGAAATTAAGGGATGCCAAGTAAACAACCTGGGTTGAGCTCATGTATGGCAGGCACATCTCACTGCACTATGGGTCTAGCTCCTGGTCTGACTTTTTATGAGAGCAGCCTAGTGGCAGGCAGGGACTTGGAGCACATTAATGAAAGTGAACTTCTTGCTGGATATAATTGTTTTCTTCATCCTATTTGAAAGCAAACCTGGAATGAATGTGGTGGGTGTTAGCGGTGCCAGTTTAGGGAACTGAAAAGGCTGGGTGGCTTGTGAAAAAAAAGTGTGTCTGCAACAGAGAGGACACTGTGTGGCCTAGGCCAAGTCAGAGAAATGTGATCTACACACACTCCTCAACGAGGTCTAAGATTGGATATTGACGATTACTTCAGAGTCAATGAGCTTTGGGAATGCTTGAACGTGGTAATGGAGGCTGGAGTAAAGGCTACAGCTCAATGGAAGCCCACATTTAAATGGCCAGTTGCTCACTCATAAACCAAGAATATAAAGTCTATACATTCACGGCCAGGGTCTAGAGAAAAAGAGGATGCGAGCCCAAGTAGGGTCCATGGTATCAATTCTGCCCAAATCCAGGAATTCCCTCAGTCTGACAAGGCCTGGAACTGGGGACACCCAGGTAGCCATTGAGCTGCCAGAGGGCTCACGGGAATCTCAGAAAGAAAAGACATGGCACAAGAAGAAGAGCTAAAGGCAGCGCCACGTAGGACAGAGGGACTCAGGGCCCTGAGTGGGTGGGGCCTGTGATGTCATTCCTCTGCTGTCCCCTGCCCACATTCTGACCCCTTATGATGTAAGCAGGCAGGGCTATAAGTATCCAGGGCCTGGTTGCTCAGCGCTCATTTGCCTCAGGCAAGCTGCCAAACATACATGGATATTGTTAACATTTCTAGTTCCCCCTGTCCCCCTACCCAACCTCAAAATACCTTCCCCATTCACCTGTACCTTGTCCTACTCCTTCCCTTCCTCCAATGTGTTCTGTCCACCGCGTGTTTCTTGTGCCATGACTGTTTTTCTCCGTCGGATCACCATCGCGTGAGTACACAGGGAGAGCTCCTGAGGAATTTAGTGGCAGGTTGAGTTTGCTCAATTCAGGGGTACACTGAGTTTAGGGATTCTGAAGCAGGCCAGAACGTCGTTCCTCTCAGAACATCATCCCTCTAGAGGATTGGCTCCCGGGTTCGGGCGGGAGCCTTGTCAGAGCTTTGCCAGCAATATCGAGTGTAACCCTGATGAGCAGATTCAACCGATTTTAGTGTCTTGGAAAATTATTCAGGGAAAAAAACCCAGAAGGAAGTTCACTGAATGACTTGGATGCTTGGATGAAAATTCCGGAGGACTTACAAAGGGCAGAGAGAAACAAGTCCCATAGACTCATCGGCTTCTGTTCGATTCTAGTTTCCCAGGAGAGCCCGCCAACCAAAGTCCGCCAACCACTGGAAGAGAGCCCGCCATCGGAAGAAAGCCCGCCACAGGACGACAGCCTGCAGGTCCAGACCGCACAACAGGCGATGTAAGCAGCCTCCTCCTCTGCCTGAGCTTTCTAGTTCCCTGCTATGGAACCTCACGCCAAAAACTCTGAAGATATCAATGTAGACATCATCCCTCTGATAAGCCAGGGCTGTGCGAGAGAGATGGAAGGTCAAAGAGGCCGAGCCCTAGGAACGTGGGTGATTCCCTCTTACCCAGCAATAGAAGGAAGCCTGGTAGAGTGTGCTGCCCTCCAGGTGGGATTCGGCGATGGGAATAGGCCACTTGTGTCTCTAACTCTGTTAAAGTTCCCTGAGGGCTGCATCCTGGAGGGAACTGTTGGGATTTCTGGAGATTCTGAAGTCCCAAGACATGGTTTGAAGGGCCTTTATCCTGGAAGCAGGCACTTGGGTGAGTTTTGGCCTTTGAGTGTGCGGGCAGAACTGTGTGACTCTCAGGCCCGGAGTTGGCCTGGCACCTCTCTGAGCCCTGAACGAGAGGGTCTGCTGCTGCTCCCTGACCTAGAGCCCCTCTTGCTTCCCAGGGAGGAGAATCCGTTATGGCATCCGGAGAGAGCAGCGCATCACCCAGCTCTGCACGGACAGGTGACTATTCTGTGGGCTTCCCTCCAGATCCAATTCCAAAGCAGTGGTGTGCCAACCACAGCCAGGGGAGCCTAGAGCGATGGGAACAGGGTTGAGATTGAGACCCTGTCAATTGGGAGGAAGGGAGGAGGGGGCCTAGGAGGGGGCATTATTCCAGGGAGAGAAACCCCTGGATGGGTTTCATCCTCACTCATCCTGGCTTCACACCCCATCTTGTGTGTCTTCTCAGACACCAGAACTGGCACCAGCACGGCACTTTTAGCCAAATGCCACCAAGAGTCTCAGCGGACAGGGCAGTGCCCAACTTTCACCCATTTCTCTCTAGATCCATTGGTCACCATGATGCCCTCCTCGGTCCTGGCAGGCTGTTGATCCCAACCATCGATCGCTTCTTCCAACGTCCAGCAGGGATTGACGCCGATGGTGCAGACCTCTCCCACAATTCTGGACAGAGGGGGGTTCCCCTTCCCCCTCAAATCCAAGCCCCAACCTGACACCCCTTCACCCCCAGCCACCTCCGCGGCCCTGCCTGACAATTCTCCACTCCATTCCCAGCTCCTCCCGCTGTCCTCGTCTTACTTAATGTCGACGTGCCCCGAGAGAAGAGGGCGCGAGTGACCATCCCGGAGGATGCACACCCCTCCTCCCAAGGCCAGCCTGCCCCCTCGCAGTGTCACCTTAAAGAGGGGGCAGTGACCGCCAAGGGCAATGCCCAGACTTGTTCTTCAGTCGAGTCCATGGCGAGGAACATGGATGCGGACAGGGCAGACTCCCGGAGGACAGGGCTTTCCGAGCCTAGGCTCTACAGGGCTAAATCCTTTAATAATCTGGCTGCGCCTCTGCTCAGACATCGGCACATGGATCCCTGTATAATTAACCCCACTGAAGAAGCCGAGGACGAGGGGTCCCACGGTTCCTCCTCCGATGAGGAGGGGTCCCTCTCCCTGAGTGAAGAGGAGGAGCTCCCGGACATTGCGGTCCCTACCTTTTTTCCCAGAGGTGAGCCCCTTCCCTCCCTGCATCAGGCTGCCCGGGGAGGCGCGCAGCAAGAGGAAACGCCGCCATGTGCGGTTCAACAATAGCACCGCAGCCAGAACCGCGGCTCAGTAGAGCCCAAAGATTCCTGAGAAAGTTATGCTGTGTCTCTCTCCCGAGGAATAAACTGATTCTCATCCGTATGACTGAGTTGGCTTGCTGGGTCCTTCTTGATGCAGAAAGGAGCTGAGGGGTGCAGTAACTCGGGGTGTTCACTAAAGGGAAGGTCGGGGGCGGTATACAACCCGCCCCTAAGTGTCTCTAAGCGAAGGGGGTGGGGGGGGAGATCCCATAATTCTGCATCGGGTCAGGAGTCCCTTGAATCCCTAAGCGAAGAGGAGGAGCTCCCCGAGATAGTGGTTCCCACCTATTTCCCACCAGTGAGCCCCTTGCGCCCTGCTTAAGGCGGCCCGGGAGGCTGGCAGGAAGAGGACACGCCGCCATGTTCGCTTCAACGCACCAACGGAACCACGTTCCAATGGAGATCTCTTCTTCGGTGCTATAAGATGCGTATTGTGTTGGGTTACGCTCCCAGAGGTATAAACAGCTTTATTTCCCCTAGGACTATGGTGGCCTGCTGGGTCCATCTAGTTGCAGAAGGGAGATGATGGGTGTAGTAACTCACTAAAGGGTAGGACCTGCGATACAGACCCGAGTCTCCCGCTGTATCTAGGGGCTGCTTTGGAAGGCAGAGCTGATGCCTCCCCACTCCCCTGAGGACATTGGAGCCATCATAGCCTGCCCGAATAGGGACTGTGGCCTCAGACTCCGCCGTAACCCCATACACCTTCCAGAGCCCCTGCAGCAAGAGAATCAAGGGTTAAGGTGCTCCCCAGAAACAGAAAGAGTGACCTGAAGGGGTGAAGTCCGGCAGCAGAGGTAGACCCGGTGCATCTGTGTGTGTGGGTGGTGAGCTGGGCACAGTGATGAGCCTGGGCGGTGACAGGGAGGCCTCCTCCAGAGAAACTTGGAGTAACTCAGAAACGCACCTTGTGAGCCATGCCCCTACGTGGACCTGCCCTTAATGGACTCTAGTGGTGCTGTTGCCAGGGGAAAATCCCTGGAATTGTTACATACAAGGAAACAAATTGGGATTTCACGCATATGGAAACATATCCTTTGCTTGCAATAAAAGTGTGGCTTATGGTATGATACACCTTCACCTGCAATTTGGAAACGGGTCTGCGAACAGGCACTCAAGAGAATTAATTATGGGGTGAAATTCCTTCAAGGACACTGAAAGTCCCATTTCAGAATTCCCAGAAAAGCAGAAAAGCCAAGCAGCACTGGTTTTCCTTAATACTGTTTTAATACTGTTTTAATTTATTTGGGGGCGTCGCTGGGTACTGTGGCGTGCTGGGGACACACCATGTCACCCGCGCTCCTCCTGCTCTCTGGGCCTGTCCCGGGTAGCGCCATCACCGGGTGAGTAAGTTGAGTGAAGGTGAACCCTGCCCTGTGGTTCAAGCACGGCTGGGAGAAAATTCACCTCAAAATGGAAAGGAGGGGCCAGAGCGATGGTCCAGCGAATAGGGCATTTGCCTTGCACGCAGCTGGCCCATGCCGGCCGGGTTCGATCCCCGGCATCCCATATGGTCCCCCGAACACCGCCAGGAATGATTCCTGAGTGCAGAGCCAAGAGAAACCTCGGAGCATTGCCGGTGTGACCCAAAAAGCAAAAAAAAAAAAAAAAAAAAACACTATCCGTTCACAATTGCACCCCAGAAAATCAAAAACCTAGGAATCAGTTTGACAAAGAATGTAAAGTAGCTCTACAAAGAAAACTACAAAACCTTACTTTAGGAAATAAAAGAATACCTGAGGAAATGGAGACACATTCCTTTCTCATGGATTGGGAAGGATTAACATTATCAAAATGGTAATACTCCCTAGAGCTTTATACAGATTCAATGCGGTCCCTATAAAGATACCCATGATGTTCTTCAAAGAAATTGAACAAACACTCCTGAAATTTGTATGGAATAATAAAACCCCACAAATAGCTAAAGCAATCCTTGGGAAAAAGAAGATGGGAGGTTTCACTTTCCCCAACCTCAAGCTCTACTACAAGCAGTTGTAATTAAGACAGTGTGGTATTGGTATAGAGACAGACCTGTAGACCTATGGAATAGAACTGAATATCCTGAAAACACACTCTCAAATATACAATCACTTAATCTTTGATAAAGAAGCAAAAAATATTAAGTGGAGCAAAAAAAGCTCTTCAACAAATGGTGCAGGGAGAACTGGGCAGCTACATGTAAAAAAATGAACTTAGACCTCCTTCTAACGCCATGCGCAAAAGTCAGATCAAAATGGATTATAGATCTCAACATCAGACATGAATCTATAAGGTACATTGAAGCAACCATAGGAGAAATGCTCTACGACATCAAAACTAAAAGTATCTTTAAAGACGACACACCACTGACCAAGCAAATGGAAGCAAAGATAAACTAATGCCATTATATAAAATTGAAAAGCTTCTGCACCTCAAAAGAAACGGTAACCAAGATACAAAGACAATCCACAGAGTGGGAAAGGATATTCAGCCATTACCCATCTGACAAGGGGTTAATATCTAGGATATATCAGGCACTGGTAGCACTCCACAAGAAAAAAAACGGCCAACCCCATCAAAAAATGGGGAGAAGAAATGAACAGAAGCTTCCAAAAAAGAAGAAATTAGAACGGCCAAAAGGCATATGAAAAAGTGCTCTTTATCTTTAATCATCAGGGAGATGCAAATCAAAACAACAATGAGGTACCATCTCACACCCCAGAGTCTGGCACACATCCAAAACAGCAAGAACAACCGGTGCTGGCGTGGATGTGGGGAAAAAAGGGACTCTCATCCACTGTTGGCGGGAGTGCCCACTGGCCCAGCCCTTTTGGAAAACAATATGGGCATTCCTCTGAAAACTAGACATTGAGCTCCCATTTGATCCAGCAATAGCACTCCTGGGAATATAACCGAGACCGAAAAACACATAGCAGAAACACTATCTGTACTTCTTTATTCATCTCTGCGCTATTCACTATAGCTAGAATCTGGAAACAACCTAAATGCCTCAGAACAGAGGACTGGCTAAAGAGACTGTGGTTTATCTACACTATGGAATACTATGCGGCTGTCAGTAAGATGAAATTATGAAATTTACCTGCAAATGGATGGACTTGGAGACTATCATGCTGAGTGAAATTAGTCAGAAGGAAAAGGACAGATGTAGAATGACTGCATTCATTAACAGGATATAAATAGATACCAGTGTTTTACTAAATGTGGGAAATGCTAAGGGCAGATTAAAACTCACCATTGAATATACACAAAGAGACTTAAGTGATAAACTCTAAATATATGCGGGGCTAGCCACAATGTGTAAAATAAGAGGGAGAGAGATGCAGAGACAGAGAGAGAGACAGAGAGAGAGAAAGAGAGGAAACTGGGGTACCTGCTATTAAGGAAGCCTGGGGGCTGTTACTAAATATTTTGTACTTTTTGAACTTTACTATAGTAAACTAATCAGGAGGAGTTGCTGCAGGACACCTAAAAGCCGAAAAGCCTCAGCATCTGCCCTGGATTGCCTCCTGCAGATTACTTTGTAGATAAGGGGGGGTAGTTTGATGGTCAGTTTATCTGAACATGTATTCTGTACTGGCTCATATAAATACTCTCTCATCCTACCACAATCATCGTGGGATTAGATAGATCTTACCAGTATATTTGTCTGGCCACGTTGGATCTTAAGTAATTAGACCAGAGAGAAATGCTGTTTGCCTCCAAGCAAGCAAGCATGGCTCCCTGATAACTCAAAGGCAACTGAAACACAAAACTACTGTGAAGTAGACGAGGCTCTTGGGAAGGCTTGCAGAAATATTTAACTAGCATTACTATAGTCTTTGCTACAGACACATGCCATCTCAGAAACCCCCTTCTCTAACCTACAAAGACATTTACAGGCAGATCTTGGCTCAAGACATTAGCATATAAGAGGACCTAGGTGAGGTGCTGGGAGAAATTACCTGAGGGCATTAACCCTCCCTGCTTCCCGTAAATGTGGGATGTCTGAGTTGCAGGGGTTTAAAACCAGGCTGCTTCCTCTCTGGCTCTTTGTGTTTTGGGGCTCTCTTTTGGGGCTTGCCTTCTTGGGAGGCTTGTCTTTGTCTGATCTTCACAGGGCCTTTACACCTGGTGGCCTCCATCTTGCCTACACGTGGCTGGGTTTGTAGCGGAAATCCTGAGCACAGTGTTTTTCCTATTGCTGATTTGTATGCCTGAACCTATGAGAAGTAAAGCATTTTAAAACTGTATCGGATTCCTGACTCTTCATCCATCCCCGCCGCCTTTGGAGGTAGAAGGGAACTCGCATCCCGGCATTTTTCGGGACCCCTGCAGCTTCCACGACAGGTTGGTGGAAATTAAGGGATGCCAAGTAAACAACCTGGGTTGAGCTCATGTATGGCAGGCACATCTCACTGCACTATGGGTCTAGCTCCTGGTCTGACTTTTTATGAGAGCAGCCTAGTGGCAGGCAGGGACTTGGAGCACATTTATGAAAGTGAACTTGTTGCTGGATATAATTGTTTTCTTCATCCTATTTGAAAGCAAACCTGGAATGAATGTGGTGGGTGTTAGCGGTGCCAGTTTAGGGAACTGAAAAGGCTGGGTGGCTTGTGAAAAAAAGTGTGTCTGCAACAGAGAGGACACTGTGTGGCCTAGGCCAAGTCAGAGAAATGTGATCTACACACACTCCTCAACGAGGTCTAAGATTGGATATTGACGATTACTTCAGAGTCAATGAGCTTTGGGAATGCTTGAACGTGGTAATGGAGGCTGGAGTAAAGGCTACAGCTCAATGGAAGCCCACATTTAAATGGCCAGTTGCCCACTCATAAACCAAGAATATAAAGTCTATACATTCACGGCCAGCATCTATAGAAAAAGAGGATGCGAGCCCAAGTAGGGTCCATGGTATCAATTCTGCCTAAATCCAGGAATTCCCTCAGTCTGACAAGGCCTGGAACTGGGGACACCCAGGTAGCCATTGAGCTGCCAGAGGGCTCACGGGATCTCTGAAAGAAAAGACATGGCACAAGAAGAAGAGCTAAAGGCAGCGCAGGTAGGACAGAGGGACTCAGGGCCCTGAGTGGGTGGGGCCTGTGATGTCATTCCTCTGCTGTCCCCTGCCCACATTCTGACCCCTTATGATGTAAGCAGGCAGGGCTATAAGTATCCAGGGCCTGGTTGCTCAGCGCTCATTTGCCTCAGGCAAGCTGCCAAACATACATGGATATTGTTAACATTTCTAGTTCCCCCTGTCCCCCTACCCAACCTCAAAATACCTTCCCCATTCACCTGTACCTTGTCCTACTCCTTCCCTTCCTCCAATGTGTTCTGTCCACCGCGTGTTTCTTGTGCCACGATTGTTTTTCTCCGTCTGATCACCATCGCGTGAGTACACAGGGAGAGCTCCTGAGGAATTTAGTGGCAGGTTGAGTTTGCTCTATTCAGGGGGTACACTGAGTTTAGGGATTCTGAAGCAGGCCAGAAAGTCGTTCCTCTAAGAACATCATCCCTCTAGAGGGATTGGCTCCCGGGTTCGGCGGGAGCCTTGTCAGAGCTTTGCCAGCAATATCGAGTGTAACCCTGATGAGCAGATTCAACCGATTTTAGTGTCTTGGAAAATTATTCAGGGAAAAAAACCCAGAAGGAAGTTCACTGAATGACTTGGATGCTTGGATGAAAATTCCGGAGGACTTACAAAGGGCAGAGAGAAACAAGTCCCATAGACTCATCGGCTTCTGTTCGATTCTAGTTTCCCAGGAGAGCCCGCCAACCAAAGTCCGCCAACCACTGGAAGAGAGCCCGCCATCGGAAGAAAGCCCGCCACAGGACGACAGCCTGCAGGTCCAGACCGCACAACAGGCGATGTAAGCAGCCTCCTCCTCTGCCTGAGCTTTCTAGTTCTCTGCTATGGAACCTCACGCCAAAAACTCTGAAGATATCAATGTAGACATCATCCCTCTGATAAGCCAGGGCTGTGCGAGAGAGATAGAAGGTCAAAGAGGCCGAGCCCTAGGAACGTGGGTGATTCCCTCTTACCCAGCAATAGAAGGAAGCCTGGTAGAGTGTGCTGTCCTCCAGGTGGGATTCGGCGATGGGAATAGGCCACTTGTGTCTCTAAGTCTGTTAAAGCTCCCTGAGGGCTGCATCCTGGAGGGAACTGTTGGGATTTCTGGAGATTCTGAAGTCCCAAGACATGGTTTGAAGGGCCTTTATCCTGGAAGCAGGCACTTGGGTGAGTTTTGGCCTTTGAGTGTGCGGGCAGAACTGTGTGACTCTCAGGCCCGGAGTTGGCCTGGCACCTCTCTGAGCCCTGAACGAGAGGGGTCTGCTGCTGCTCCCTGACCTAGAGCCCCTCTTGCTTCCCAGGGAGGAGAATCCGTTATGGCATCCGGAGAGAGCAGCGCATCACCCAGCTCTGCACGGACAGGTGACTATTCTGTGGGCTTCCCTCCAGATCCAATTCCAAAGCAGTGGTGTGCCAACCACAGCCAGGGGAGCCTAGAGCGATGGGAACAGGGTTGAGATTGATTCCCTGTCAATTGGGAGGAAGGGAGGAGGGGGCCTAGGAGGGGGCATTATTCCAGGGAGAGAAACCCCTGGATGGGTTTCATCCTCACTCATCCTGGCTTCACACCCATCTTGTGTGTCCTCTCAGACACCAGAACTGGCACCAGCATGGCACTTTTTTAGCCAAATGCCACCAAGAGTCTCAGCGGACAGGGCAGTGCCCAACTTTCACCCATTTCTCTCTAGATCCATTGGTCACCATGATGCCCTCCTCGGTCCTGGCAGGCTGTTGATCCCAACCATCGATCGCTTCTTCCAACGTCCAGCAGGGATTGACGCCGATGGTGCAGACCTCTCCCACAATTCTGGACAGAGGAGGGGGTTCCCCTTCCCCCCCCAAATCCAAGCCCCAACCTGACACCCCTTCACCCCCCAGCCACCTCCGCGGCCCTGCCTGACAATTCTCCACTCCATTCCCAGCTCCTCCCGCTGTCCTCGTCTTACTTAATGTCGACGTGCCCCGAGAGAAGGGCGCAGTGACCATCCCGGAGGATGCACACCCCTCCTCCCAAGGCCAGCCTGCCCCCTCGCAGTGTCACCTTAAAGAGGGGGCAGTGACCGCCAAGGGCAATGCCCAGACTTCTTCTTCAGTCGAGTCCATGGCGAGGAACATGGATGAGGACAGGGGCAGACTCCCCGGAGGACAGGGCTTTCCCGGAGCCTAGGCTCTACAGGGCTAAATCCTTTAATAATCTGGCTGCGCCTCTGCTCAGACATCAGCGCATGGATCCCTGTATAATTAACCCCACTGAAGTAGCCGAGGACGAGGGGTCCCACGATTCCTCCTCCGATGAGGAGGGGTCCCTCTCCCTGAGTGAAGAGGAGGAGCTCCCCGGACATTGCGGTCCCTACATTTTTCCCAGAGGTGAGCCCCTTCCCTCCCTGCATCAGGCTGCCCGGGAGGCGCGCAGAAAGAGGAAACGCCGCCATGTGCGGTTCAACTTAGAACCAGCTCCGGAACCACGTCCCGGTAGAGCCCGAAGATTCCTGAGGAAGTTATGCTGTATCTCGCTTCCAGAGGAATAAACTGATTCTAATCCGTATGACTGTGTTGGCTTGCTGGGTCCTTCTTGATGCAGAAAGCAACTAAGGGGTGCAGTAACTCGGGGTGTTCACTAAAGGGAAGGTCGGGGCGATATACAACCCGCCCCTAAGTGTCTCTAAGCGATGGGGGTGGGGGGGAGATCCCATAATTCTGCATCGGGTCAGGAGTCCCTTGAATCCCTAAGCGAAGAGGAGGAGCTCCCGAGATAGTGGTTCCTACCTATTTCCCACCAGTGAGCCCCTTGCGCCCTGCTTAAGGCGGCCCGGGAGGCTGGCAGGAAGAGGACACGCCGCCATGTTCGCTTCAACGCACCAACGGAACCACGTTCCAATGGAGATCTCTTCTTCGGTGCTGTAAGATGCGTATTGTGTTGGGTTACGCTCCCAGAGGTATAAACAGTTCTATATCCCCTAGGACTATGGTGGCCTGCTGGGTCCATCTAGTTGCAGAAGGGAGATGAGGGGTGTAGTAACTCACTAAAGGGAAGGACCTGAGATACAGACCCAGAGTCTCCCGCTGTATCTAGGGGCTGCCTTGGAAGGCAGAGCTGATGCCTCCCCACTCCCCTGCGGACATTGGAGCCATCATAGCCTGCCTGAATAGGGACTGTGGCCTCAGACTCCGCCGCACCCCCATACACCTTCCAGAGCCCCTGCAGCAAGAGAATCAAGGGTTAAGTTGCTCCCCAGAAGCAGAAAGAGTGACCTGAAGGGGTGAAGTCCGGCAGCAGAGGTAGACCCGGTGCATCTGTGTGTGTGGGTGGTGAGCTGGGCACAGTGATGAGCCTGGGCGGTGACAGGGAGGCCTCCTCCAGAGAAACTTGGAGTAACTCAGAAACGTACCTTGTGAGCCATGCCCCTACGTGGACCTGCCCTTAATGGACTCTAGTGGTGCTGTTGCCAGGGGAAAATCCCTGGAATTGTTACATACAAGGAAACAAATTGGGATTTCACGCATATGGAAACATATCCTTTGCTTGCAATAAAAGTGTGGTTTATGGTATGATGCACCTTCACCTGCAATTTGGAAACGGGTCTGCGAACAGGCACTCAAGAGAATTAATTATTGGGTGAAATTCCTTCAAGGACACTGAAAGTCCCATTTCAGAATTCCCAGAAAAGCAGAAAAGCCAAGCAGCACTGGTTTTCCTTAATACTCTTTTAATACTGTTTTAATTTTTGGGGGCGTCGCAGGGTACTGTGGCGTGCTGGGGACACACCATGTTACCCGCGCTCCTCCTGCTCTCTGGGCCTGGCCCGGTAGCGCCATCACCGGGTGAGTAAGTTGAGTGAAGGTGAACCCCTGCCCTGTGGTTCAAGCACGGCTGGGAGAAAATTCACCTCAAAATGGAAAGGAGGGGCCAGAGCGATGGTCCAGCGAATAGGGCATTTGCCTTGCACGCAGCTGGCCCATGCCGGCCGGGTTCGATCCCCGGCATCCCATATGGTCCCCCCGAGCACCGCCAGGAATGATTGCTGAGTGCAGAGCCAAGAGAAACCTCGGAGCATTGCCGGTGTGACCCAAAAAGCCAAAAAAAAAAAAAAAAAAACTATCCATTCACAATGGCACCCCAGAAAATCAAATACCTAGGAATCAGTTTGACAAGGAATATAAAGTATCTCTACAAAGAAAACTACAAAACCTTACTTTAGGAAATAAAAGAATACCTGAGGAAATGGAGACACATTCCTTGCTCATGGATGGGAAGGATTAACATTATCAAAATGGTAATACTCCCTAGAGCTTCATACAGTTTCAATGCGGTCCCTATAAAGATACCCATGATGTTCTTCAAAGAAATTGAACAAACACTCCTGAAATTTGTATGGAATAATAAAACCCCACAAATAGCTAAAGCAATCCTTGGGAAAAAGAAGATGGGAGGTTTCACTTTCCCCAACCTTAAGCTCTACTACAAGCAGTTGTAATTAAGACAGTGTGGTATTGGTATAGAGAAAGACCCGTAGACCTATGGAATAGAACTGAATATCCTGAAAACACACTCTCAAATATACAATCACTTAATCTTTGATAAAGAAGCAAAAATATTAAATGGAGCAAAAAAAGCTCTTCAACAAATGGTGCAGGGAGAACTGGGAAGCTACATGTAAAAAATGAACTTAGACCTCCTTCTAACTCCATGCGCAAAAGTCAGATCAAAATGGCTTATAGATCTCAACATCAGACATGACTCTATAAGGTCCATCGAAGCAACCATAGGAGAAATGCTCTACGACATCAAAACTAAAAGTATCTTTAAAAGAAGACACACCACTGACCAAGCAAATGGAAGCAAAGATAAACTAATGCCATTATATAAAATTCAAAAGCTTCTGCACCTCAAAAGAAACGGTAACCAAGATACAAAGACAATCCACAGAGTGGGAAAGGATATTCGCCCATTACCCATCTGACAAGGGGTTAATATCTAGGATATATCAGGCACTGGTAGCACTCCACAAGAAAAAAAACGGCCAACTCCATCAAAAAATGGGGAGAAGAAATGAACAGAAGCTTCCAAAAAAGAAGAAATTAGAATGGCCAAAAGGCATATGAAAAAGTGCTCTTTATCTTTAATCATCAGGGAGATGCAAATCAAAACAACAATGAGGTACCATCTCACACCCCAGAGTCTGGCACACATCCAAAACAGCAAGAACAACCGGTGCTGGCGTGGATGTGGGGAAAAAGGGACTCTCATCCACTGTTGGTGGGAGTGCCCACTGGCCCAGCCCTTTTGGAAAACAATATGGGCATTCCTCTGAAAACTAGACATTGAGCTCCCATTTGATCCAGCAATAGCACTCCTGGGAATATAACCGAGAGACCGAAAAACACATAGCAGAAACACTATCTGTACTTCCTTATTCATCTCTGCGCTATTCACTATAGCTAGAATCTGGAAACAACCTAAATGCCTCAGAACAGAGGACTGGCTAAAGAGACTGTGGTTTATCTACACTATGGAATACTATGCGGCTGTCAGTAAGATAAAATTATGAAATTTACCTGCAAATGGATGGACTTGGAGACTATCATGCTGAGTGAAATTAGTCAGAAGGAAAAGGACAGATGTAGAATGACTGCATTCATTAACAGGATATAAATAGATACCAGTGTTTTACTAAATGTGGGAAATGCTAACGGCAGATTAAAACTCACCATTGAATATACACAAAGAGACTTAAGTGATAAACTCTAAATATATGCGGGGCTAGCTACAATGTGTAAAATAAGAGGGAGAGAGATGCAGAGACAGAGAGAGAGAGAGAGAGAGAAAGAGAGGAAACTGGGGTACCTGCTATTAAGGAAGCCTGGGGGCTGTTAATAAATATTTTGTACTCTTTGAACTTTACTATAGTAAACTAATCAGGAGGAGTTGCTGCAGGACACCTAAAAGCCGAAAAGCCTCAGCATCTGCCCTGGATTGCCTCCTGCAGATTACTTTGTAGATAAGGGGGTAGTTTGATGGTCAGTTTTCTGAACATGTATTCTGTACTGGCTCATATAAATACTCTCTCATCCTACCACAATCATCGTGGGACTAGCTAGATCTTACCAGTATATTTGCCTGGCCACGTTGGATCTTAAGCAATTAGACCAGAGAGAAATGCTGTTTGCCTCCAAGCAAGCAAGCATGGCTCCCTGATAACTCAAAGGCAACTGAAACACAAAACTACTGTGAAGTAGACGAGAATCTTGGGAAGGCTTGCAGAAATATTTAACTAGCATTACTATAGTCTTTGCTACAGACACATGCCATCTCAGAAACCCCCTTCTCTAACCTACAAAGACATTTACAGGCAGATCTTGGCTCAAGACAGTAGCATATAAGAGGACCTAGGTGAGGTGCTGGGAGAAATTACCTGAGGGCATTAACCCTCCCTGCTTCCCGTAAATGTAGGATGTCTGAGTTGCAGGGGTTTAAAACCAGGCTGCTTCCTCTCTGGCTCTTTGTGTTTTGGGGCTCTCTTTTGGGGCTTGCCTTCTTGGGAGTCTTGTCTTTGTCTGATCTTCACAGGGCCTTTACACCTGGTGGCCTCCATCTTGCCTACACGTGGCTGGGTTTGTAGCGGGAAATCCTGAGCACAGTGTTTTTCCTATTGCTGATTTGTATGCCTGAACCTATGAGAAGTAAAGCATTTTAAAACTGTATCGGATTCCTGACTCTTCATCCATCCCGCCGCCTTTGGAGGTAGAAGGGAACTCGCATCCCGGCACTTTTCGGGACCCCTGCAGCTTCCACGACAGGTTGGTGGAAATTAAGGGATGCCAAGTAAACAACCTGGGTTGAGCTCATGTATGGCAGGCACATCTCACTGCACTATGGGTCTAGCTCCTGGTCTGACTTTTTATGAGAGCAGCCTAGTGGCAGGCAGGGACTTGGAGCACATTTATGAAAGTGAACTTGTTGCTGGATATAATTGTTTTCTTCATCCTATTTGAAAGCAAACCTGGAATGAATGTGGTGGGTGTTAGCGGTGCCAGTTTAGGGAACTGAAAAGGCTGGGTGGCTTGTGAAAAAAAGTGTGTCTGCAACAGAGAGGACACTGTGTGGCCTAGGCCAAGTCAGAGAAATGTGATCTACACACACTCCTCAACGAGGTCTAAGATTGGATATTGACGATTACTTCAGAGTCAATGAGCTTTGGGAATGCTTGAACGTGGTAATGGAGGCTGGAGTAAAGGCTACAGCTCAATGGAAGCCCACATTTAAATGGCCAGTTGCCCACTCATAAACCAAGAATATAAAGTCTATACATTCACGGCCAGCATCTATAGAAAAAGAGGATGCGAGCCCAAGTAGGGTCCATGGTATCAATTCTGCCTAAATCCAGGAATTCCCTCAGTCTGACAAGGCCTGGAACTGGGGACACCCAGGTAGCCATTGAGCTGCCAGAGGGCTCACGGGATCTCTGAAAGAAAAGACATGGCACAAGAAGAAGAGCTAAAGGCAGCGCAGGTAGGACAGAGGGACTCAGGGCCCTGAGTGGGTGGGGCCTGTGATGTCATTCCTCTGCTGTCCCCTGCCCACATTCTGACCCCTTATGATGTAAGCAGGCAGGGCTATAAGTATCCAGGGCCTGGTTGCTCAGCGCTCATTTGCCTCAGGCAAGCTGCCAAACATACATGGATATTGTTAACATTTCTAGTTCCCCCTGTCCCCCCTACCCAACCTCAAAATACCTTCCCCATTCACCTGTACCTTGTCCTACTCCTTCCCTTCCTCCAATGTGTTCTGTCCACCGCGTGTTTCTTGTGCCACGATTGTTTTTCTCCGTCTGATCACCATCGCGTGAGTACACAGGGAGAGCTCCTGAGGAATTTAGTGGCAGGTTGAGTTTGCTCTATTCAGGGGTACACTGAGTTTAGGGATTCTGAAGCAGGCCAGAAAGTCGTTCCTCTAAGAACATCATCCCTCTAGAGGGATTGGCTCCCGGGTTCGGCGGGGAGCCTTGTCAGAGCTTTGCCAGCAATATCGAGTGTAACCCTGATGAGCAGATTCAACCGATTTTAGTGTCTTGGAAAATTATTCAGGGAAAAAAACCCAGAAGGAAGTTCACTGAATGACTTGGATGCTTGGATGAAAATTCCGGAGGACTTACAAAGGGCAGAGAGAAACAAGTCCCATAGACTCATCGGCTTCTGTTCGATTCTAGTTTCCCAGGAGAGCCCGCCAACCAAAGTCCGCCAACCACTGGAAGAGAGCCCGCCATCGGAAGAAAGCCCGCCACAGGACGACAGCCTGCAGGTCCAGACCGCACAACAGGCGATGTAAGCAGCCTCCTCCTCTGCCTGAGCTTTCTAGTTCTCTGCTATGGAACCTCACGCCAAAAACTCTGAAGATATCAATGTAGACATCATCCCTCTGATAAGCCAGGGCTGTGCGAGAGAGATAGAAGGTCAAAGAGGCCGAGCCCTAGGAACGTGGGTGATTCCCTCTTACCCAGCAATAGAAGGAAGCCTGGTAGAGTGTGCTGTCCTCCAGGTGGGATTCGGCGATGGGAATAGGCCACTTGTGTCTCTAAGTCTGTTAAAGCTCCCTGAGGGCTGCATCCTGGAGGGAACTGTTGGGATTTCTGGAGATTCTGAAGTCCCAAGACATGGTTTGAAGGGCCTTTATCCTGGAAGCAGGCACTTGGGTGAGTTTTGGCCTTTGAGTGTGCGGGCAGAACTGTGTGACTCTCAGGCCCGGAGTTGGCCTGGCACCTCTCTGAGCCCTGAACGAGAGGGTCTGCTGCTGCTCCCCTGACCTAGAGCCCCTCTTGCTTCCCAGGGAGGAGAATCCGTTATGGCATCCGGAGAGAGCAGCGCATCACCCAGCTCTGCACGGACAGGTGACTATTCTGTGGGCTTCCCTCCAGATCCAATTCCAAAGCAGTGGTGTGCCAACCACAGCCAGGGGAGCCTAGAGCGATGGGAACAGGGTTGAGATTGATTCCCTGTCAATTGGGAGGAAGGGAGGAGGGGCCTAGGAGGGGGCATTATTCCAGGGAGAGAAACCCCTGGATGGGTTTCATCCTCACTCATCCTGGCTTCACACCCATCTTGTGTGTCCTCTCAGACACCAGAACTGGCACCAGCATGGCACTTTTAGCCAAATGCCACCAAGAGTCTCAGCGGACAGGGCAGTGCCCAACTTTCACCCATTTCTCTCTAGATCCATTGGTCACCATGATGCCCTCCTCGGTCCTGGCAGGCTGTTGATCCCAACCATCGATCGCTTCTTCCAACGTCCAGCAGGGATTGGCGCCGATGGTGCAGACCTCTCCCACAATTCTGGACAGAGAGGGGGGTTCCCCTTCCCCTCCAAATCCAAGCCCCAACCTGACACCCCTTCACCCCCAGCCACCTCCGCGGCCCTGCCTGACAATTCTCCACTCCATTCCCAGCTCCTCCCGCTGTCCTCGTCTTACTTAATGTCGACGTGCCCCCGAGAGAAGGGCGCAGTGACCATCCCGGAGGATGCACACCCCTCCTCCCAAGGCCAGCCTGCCCCCTCGCAGTGTCACCTTAAAGAGGGGGCAGTGACCGCCAAGGGCAATGCCCAGACTTCTTCTTCAGTCGAGTCCATGGCGAGGAACATGGATGAGGACAGGGCAGACTCCCCGGAGGACAGGGCTTTCCCGGAGCCTAGGCTCTACAGGGCTAAATCCTTTAATAATCTGGCTGCGCCTCTGCTCAGACATCAGCGCATGGATCCCTGTATAATTAACCCCACTGAAGTAGCCGAGGACGAGGGGTCCCACGATTCCTCCTCCGATGAGGAGGGGTCCCTCTCCCCTGAGTGAAGAGGAGGAGCTCCCGGACATTGCGGTCCCTACATTTTTCCCAGAGGTGAGCCCCTTCCCTCCCTGCATCAGGCTGCCCGGGAGGGCGGCGCAGAAAGAGGAAACGCCGCCATGTGCGGTTCAACTTAGAACCAGCTCCGGAACCACGTCCCGGTAGAGCCCGAAGATTCCTGAGGAAGTTATGCTGTATCTCGCTTCCAGAGGAATAAACTGATTCTAATCCGTATGACTGTGTTGGCTTGCTGGGTCCTTCTTGATGCAGAAAGCAACTAAGGGGTGCAGTAACTCGGGGTGTTCACTAAAGGGAAGGTCGGGGCGATATACAACCCGCCCCTAAGTGTCTCTAAGCGATGGGGGGTGGGGGAGATCCCATAATTCTGCATCGGGTCAGGAGTCCCTTGAATCCCTAAGCGAAGAGGAGGAGCTCCCCGAGATAGTGGTTCCTACCTATTTCCCACCAGTGAGCCCCTTGCGCCCTGCTTAAGGCGGCCCAGGGAGGCTGGCAGGAAGAGGACACGCCGCCATGTTCGCTTCAACGCACCAACGGAACCACGTTCCAATGGAGATCTCTTCTTCGGTGCTGTAAGATGCGTATTGTGTTGGGTTACGCTCCCAGAGGTATAAACAGTTCTATATCCCCTAGGACTATGGTGGCCTGCTGGGTCCATCTAGTTGCAGAAGGGAGATGAGGGGTGTAGTAACTCACTAAAGGGAAGGACCTGAGATACAGACCCAGAGTCTCCCGCTGTATCTAGGGGCTGCCTTGGAAGGCAGAGCTGATGCCTCCCCACTCCCCTGCGGACATTGGAGCCATCATAGCCTGCCTGAATAGGGACTGTGGCCTCAGACTCCGCCGCACCCCCATACACCTTCCAGAGCCCCTGCAGCAAGAGAATCAAGGGTTAAGTTGCTCCCCAGAAGCAGAAAGAGTGACCTGAAGGGGTGAAGTCCGGCAGCAGAGGTAGACCCGGTGCATCTGTGTGTGTGGGTGGTGAGCTGGGCACAGTGATGAGCCTGGGCGGTGACAGGGAGGCCTCCTCCAGAGAAACTTGGAGTAACTCAGAAACGTACCTTGTGAGCCATGCCCCTACGTGGACCTGCCCTTAATGGACTCTAGTGGTGCTGTTGCCAGGGGAAAATCCCTGGAATTGTTACATACAAGGAAACAAATTGGGATTTCACGCATATGGAAACATATCCTTTGCTTGCAATAAAAGTGTGGTTTATGGTATGATACACCTTCACCTGCAATTTGGAAACGGGTCTGCGAACAGGCACTCAAGAGAATTAATTATTGGGTGAAATTCCTTCAAGGACACTGAAAGTCCCATTTCAGAATTCCCAGAAAAGCAGAAAAGCCAAGCAGCACTGGTTTTCCTTAATACTCTTTTAATACTGTTTTAATTTTTGGGGCGTCGCCTGGGTACTGTGGCGTGCTGGGGACACACCATGTTACCCGCGCTCCTCCTGCTCTCTGGGCCTGGCCCGGTAGCGCCATCACCGGGTGAGTAAGTTGAGTGAAGGTGAACCCTGCCCTGTGGTTCAAGCACGGCTGGGAGAAAATTCACCTCAAAATGGAAAGGAGGGGCCAGAGCGATGGTCCAGCGAATAGGGCATTTGCCTTGCACGCAGCTGGCCCATGCCGGCCGGGTTCGATCCCCGGCATCCCATATGGTCCCCGAGCACCGCCAGGAATGATTGCTGAGTGCAGAGCCAAGAGAAACCTCGGAGCATTGCCGGTGTGACCCAAAAAGCCAAAAAAAAAAAAAAAACCTATCCATTCACAATGGCACCCCAGAAAATCAAATACCTAGGAATCAGTTTGACAAAGAATATAAAGTATCTCTACAAAGAAAACTACAAAACCTTACTTTAGGAAATAAAAGAATACCTGAGGAAATGGAGACACATTCCTTGCTCATGGATGGGAAGGATTAACATTATCAAAATGGTAATACTCCCTAGAGCTTCATACAGTTTCAATGCGGTCCCTATAAAGATACCCATGATGTTCTTCAAAGAAATTGAACAAACACTCCTGAAATTTGTATGGAATAATAAAACCCCACAAATAGCTAAAGCAATCCTTGGGAAAAAGAAGATGGGAGGTTTCACTTTCCCCAACCTTAAGCTCTACTACAAGCAGTTATAATTAAGACAGTGTGGTATTGGTATAGAGAAAGACCCGTAGACCTATGGAATAGAACTGAATATCCTGAAAACACACTCTCAAATATACAATCACTTAATCTTTGATAAAGAAGCAAAAATATTAAATGGAGCAAAAAAAGCTCTTCAACAAATGGTGCAGGGAGAACTGGGAAGCTACATGTAAAAAATGAACTTAGACCTCCTTCTAACTCCATGCGCAAAAGTCAGATCAAAATGGCTTATAGATCTCAACATCAGACATGACTCTATAAGGTCCATCGAAGCAACCATAGGAGAAATGCTCTACGACATCAAAACTAAAAGTATCTTTAAAGAAGACACACCACTGACCAAGCAAATGTAAGCAAAGATAAACTAATGCCATTATATAAAATTCAAAAGCTTCTGCACCTCAAAAGAAACGGTAACCAAGATACAAAGACAATCCACAGAGTGGGAAAGTATATTCAGCCATTACCCATCTGACAAGGGGTTAATATCTAGGATATATCAGGCACTGGTAGCACTCCACAAGAAAAAAACGGCCAACTCCATCAAAAAATGTGGAGAAGAAATGAAAAGAAGCTTCCAAAAAAGAAGAAATTAGAATGGCCAAAAGGCATATGAAAAAGTGCTCTTTATCTTTAATCATCAGGGAGATGCAAATCAAAACAACAATGAGGTACCATCTCACACCCCAGAGTCTGGCACACATCCAAAACAGCAAGAACAACCGGTGCTGGCGTGGATGTGGGGAAAAAGGGACTCTCATCCACTGTTGGTGGGAGTGCCCACTGGCCCAGCCCTTTTGGAAAACAATATGGGCATTCCTCTGAAAACTAGACATTGAGCTCCCATTTGATCCAGCAATAGCACTCCTGGGAATATACCCGAGAGACCGAAAAACACATAGCAGAAATACTATCTGTACTTCCTTATTCATCTCTGCGCTATTCACTATAGCTAGAATCTGGAAACAACCTAAATGCCTCAGAACAGAGGACTGGCTAAAGAGACTGTGGTTTATCTACACTATGGAATACTATGCGGCTGTCAGTAAGATAAAATTATGAAATTTACCTGCAAATGGATGGACATGGAGACTATCATGCTGAGTGAAATTAGTCAGAAGGAAAAGGACAGATGTAGAATGACTGCATTCATTAACAGGATATAAATAGATACCAGTGTTTTACTAAATGTGGGAAATGCTAAGGGAAGATTAAAACTCACCATTGAATATACACAAAGAGACTTAAGTGATAAACTCTAAATATATGCGGGGCTAACTACAATGTGTAAAATAAGAGGGAGAGAGATGCAGAGACAGAGAGAGAGAGAGAGAGAGAGAAAGAGAGGAAACTGGGGTACCTGCTATTAAGGAAGCCTGGGGGCTGTTAATAAATATTTTGTACTCTTTGAACTTTACTATAGTAAACTAATCAGGAGGAGTTGCTGCAGGACACCTAAAAGCCGAAAAGCCTCAGCATCTGCCCTGGATTGCCTCCTGCAGATTACTTTGTAGATAAGGGGGGTAGTTTGATGGTCAGTTTTTCTGAACATGTATTCTGTACTGGCTCATATAAATACTCTCTCATCCTACCACAATCATCGTGGGACTAGCTAGATCTTACCAGTATATTTGCCTGGCCACGTTGGATCTTAAGCAATTAGACCAGAGAGAAATGCTGTTTGCCTCCAAGCACGCAAGCATGGCTCCCTGATAACTCAAAGGCAACTGAAACACAAAACTACTGTGAAGTAGACGAGAATCTTGGGAAGGCTTGCAGAAATATTTAACTAGCATTACTATAGTCTTTGCTACAGACACATGCCATCTCAGAAACCCCCTTCTCTAACCTACAAAGACATTTACAGGCAGATCTTGGCTCAAGACAGTAGCATATAAGAGGACCTAGGTGAGGTGCTGGGAGAAATTACCTGAGGGCATTAACCCTCCCTGCTTCCCGTAAATGTAGGATGTCTGAGTTGCAGGGGTTTAAAACCAGGCTGCTTCCTCTCTGGCTCTTTGTGTTTTGGGGCTCTCTGTTTGGGGCTTGCCTTCTTGGGAGTCTTGTCTTTGTCTGATCTTCACAGGGCCTTTACACCTGGTGGCCTCCATCTTGCCTACACGTGGCTGGGTTTGTAGCGGGAAATCCTGAGCACAGTGTTTTTCCTATTGCTGATTTGTATGCCTGAACCTATGAGAAGTAAAGCATTTTAAAACTGTATCGGATTCCTGACTCTTCATCCATCCCCGCCGCCTTTGGAGGTAGAAGGGAACTTCGCATCCCGGCACTTTTCGGGACCCCTGCAGCTTCCACGACAGGTTGGTGGAAATTAAGGGATGCCAAGTAAACAACCTGGGTTGAGCTCATGTATGGCAGGCACATCTCACTGCACTATGGGTCTAGCTCCTGGTCTGACTTTTTATGAGAGCAGCCTAGTGGCAGGCAGGGACTTGGAGCACATTTATGAAAGTGAACTTCTTGCTGGATATAATTGTTTTCTTCATCCTATTTGAAAGCAAACCTGGAATGAATGTGGTGGGTGTTAGCGGTGCCAGTTTAGGGAACTGAAAAGGCTGGGTGGCTTGTGAAAAAAAGTGTGTCTGCAACAGAGAGGACACTGTGTGGCCTAGGCCAAGTCAGAGAAATGTGATCTACACACACTCCTCAACGAGGTCTAAGATTGGATATTGACGATTACTTCAGAGTCAATGAGCTTTGGGAATGCTTGAACGTGGTAATGGAGGCTGGAGTAAAGGCTACAGCTCAATGGAAGCCCACATTTAAATGGCCAGTTGCCCACTCATAAACCAAGAATATAAAGTCTATACATTCACGGCCAGCATCTATAGAAAAAGAGGATGCGAGCCCAAGTAGGGTCCATGGTATCAATTCTGCCTAAATCCAGGAATTCCCTCAGTCTGACAAGGCCTGGAACTGGGGACACCCAGGTAGCCATTGAGCTGCCAGAGGGCTCACGGGATCTCTGAAAGAAAAGACATGGCACAAGAAGAAGAGCTAAAGGCAGCGCAGGTAGGACAGAGGGACTCAGGGCCCTGAGTGGGTGGGGCCTGTGATGTCATTCCTCTGCTGTCCCCTGCCCACATTCTGACCCCTTATGATGTAAGCAGGCAGGGCTATAAGTATCCAGGGCCTGGTTGCTCAGCGCTCATTTGCCTCAGGCAAGCTGCCAAACATACATGGATATTGTTAACATTTCTAGTTCCCCCTGTCCCCCTACCCAACCTCAAAATACCTTCCCCATTCACCTGTACCTTGTCCTACTCCTTCCCTTCCTCCAATGTGTTCTGTCCACCGCGTGTTTCTTGTGCCACGATTGTTTTTCTCCGTCTGATCACCATCGCGTGAGTACACAGGGAGAGCTCCTGAGGAATTTAGTGGCAGGTTGAGTTTGCTCTATTCAGGGGTACACTGAGTTTAGGGATTCTGAAGCAGGCCAGAAAGTCGTTCCTCTAAGAACATCATCCCTCTAGAGGGATTGGCTCCCGGGTTCGGGGAGCCTTGTCAGAGCTTTGCCAGCAATATCGAGTGTAACCCTGATGAGCAGATTCAACCGATTTTAGTGTCTTGGAAAATTATTCAGGGAAAAAAAACCCAGAAGGAAGTTCACTGAATGACTTGGATGCTTGGATGAAAATTCCGGAGGACTTACAAAGGGCAGAGAGAAACAAGTCCCATAGACTCATCGGCTTCTGTTCGATTCTAGTTTCCCAGGAGAGCCCGCCAACCAAAGTCCGCCAACCACTGGAAGAGAGCCCGCCATCGGAAGAAAGCCCGCCACAGGACGACAGCCTGCAGGTCCAGACCGCACAACAGGCGATGTAAGCAGCCTCCTCCTCTGCCTGAGCTTTCTAGTTCTCTGCTATGGAACCTCACGCCAAAAACTCTGAAGATATCAATGTAGACATCATCCCTCTGATAAGCCAGGGCTGTGCGAGAGAGATAGAAGGTCAAAGAGGCCGAGCCCTAGGAACGTGGGTGATTCCCTCTTACCCAGCAATAGAAGGAAGCCCGGTAGAGTGTGCTGTCCCTCCAGGTGGGATTCGGCGATGGGAATAGGCCACTTGTGTCTCTAAGTCTGTTAAAGCTCCCTGAGGGCTGCATCCTGGAGGGAACTGTTGGGATTTCTGGAGATTCTGAAGTCCCAAGACATGGTTTGAAGGGCCTTTATCCTGGAAGCAGGCACTTGGGTGAGTTTTGGCCTTTGAGTGTGCGGGCAGAACTGTGTGACTCTCAGGCCCGGAGTTGGCCTGGCACCTCTCTGAGCCCTGAACGAGAGGGTCTGCTGCTGCTCCCTGACCTAGAGCCCCTCTTGCTTCCCAGGGAGGAGAATCCGTTATGGCATCCGGAGAGAGCAGCGCATCACCCAGCTCTGCACGGACAGGTGACTATTCTGTGGGCTTCCCTCCAGATCCAATTCCAAAGCAGTGGTGTGCCAACCACAGCCAGGGGAGCCTAGAGCGATGGGAACAGGGTTGAGATTGATTCCCTGTCAATTGGGAGGAAGGGAGGAGGGGCCTAGGAGGGGGCATTATTCCAGGGAGAGAAACCCCTGGATGGGTTTCATCCTCACTCATCCTGGCTTCACACCCATCTTGTGTGTCCTCTCAGACACCAGAACTGGCACCAGCATGGCACTTTTAGCCAAATGCCACCAAGAGTCTCAGCGGACAGGGCAGTGCCCAACTTTCACCCATTTCTCTCTAGATCCATTGGTCACCATGATGCCCTCCTCGGTCCTGGCAGGCTGTTGATCCCAACCATCGATCGCTTCTTCCAACGTCCAGCAGGGATTGGCGCCGATGGTGCAGACCTCTCCCACAATTCTGGACAGAGAGGGGGTTCCCCTTCCCTCCAAATCCAAGCCCCAACCTGACACCCCTTCACCCCCCAGCCACCTCCGCGGCCCTGCCTGACAATTCTCCACTCCATTCCCAGCTCCTCCCGCTGTCCTCGTCTTACTTAATGTCGACGTGCCCCCGAGAGAAGGGCGCAGTGACCATCCCGGAGGATGCACACCCCTCCTCCCAAGGCCAGCCTGCCCCCTCGCAGTGTCACCTTAAAGAGGGGGCAGTGACCGCCAAGGGCAATGCCCAGACTTCTTCTTCAGTCGAGTCCATGGCGAGGAACATGGATGAGGACAGGGCAGACTCCCCGGAGGACAGGGCTTTCCCGGAGCCTAGGCTCTACAGGGCTAAATCCTTTAATAATCTGGCTGCGCCTCTGCTCAGACATCAGCGCATGGATCCCTGTATAATTAACCCCACTGAAGTAGCCGAGGCGACGGGGGGTCCCACGATTCCTCCTCCGATGAGGAGGGGTCCCTCTCCCTGAGTGAAGAGGAGGAGCTCCCGGACATTGCGGTCCCTACATTTTTCCCAGAGGTGAGCCCCTTCCCTCCCTGCATCAGGCTGCCCGGGAGGCGCGCAGAAAGAGGAAACGCCCGCCATGTGCGGTTCAACTTAGAACCAGCTCCGGAACCACGTCCCGGTAGAGCCCGAAGATTCCTGAGGAAGTTATGCTGTATCTCGCTTCCAGAGGAATAAACTGATTCTAATCCGTATGACTGTGTTGGCTTGCTGGGTCCTTCTTGATGCAGAAAGCAACTAAGGGGTGCAGTAACTCGGGGTGTTCACTAAAGGGAAGGTCGGGGCGATATACAACCCGCCCCTAAGTGTCTCTAAGCGATGGGGGTGGGGGAGATCCCATAATTCTGCATCGGGTCAGGAGTCCCTTGAATCCCTAAGCGAAGAGGAGGAGCTCCCCGAGATAGTGGTTCCTACCTATTTCCCACCAGTGAGCCCCTTGCGCCCTGCTTAAGGCGGCCCGGGGAGGCTGGCAGGAAGAGGACACGCCGCCATGTTCGCTTCAACGCACCAACGGAACCACGTTCCAATGGAGATCTCTTCTTCGGTGCTGTAAGATGCGTATTGTGTTGGGTTACGCTCCCAGAGGTATAAACAGTTCTATATCCCCTAGGACTATGGTGGCCTGCTGGGTCCATCTAGTTGCAGAAGGGAGATGAGGGGTGTAGTAACTCACTAAAGGGAAGGACCTGAGATACAGACCCAGAGTCTCCCGCTGTATCTAGGGGCTGCCTTGGAAGGCAGAGCTGATGCCCCCCCCACTCCCCTGCGGACATTGGAGCCATCATAGCCTGCCTGAATAGGGACTGTGGCCTCAGACTCCGCCGCACCCCCATACACCTTCCAGAGCCCCTGCAGCAAGAGAATCAAGGGTTAAGTTGCTCCCCAGAAGCAGAAAGAGTGACCTGAAGGGGTGAAGTCCGGCAGCAGAGGTAGACCCGGTGCATCTGTGTGTGTGGGTGGTGAGCTGGGCACAGTGATGAGCCTGGGCGGTGACAGGGGAGGCCTCCTCCAGAGAAACTTGGAGTAACTCAGAAACGTACCTTGTGAGCCATGCCCCTACGTGGACCTGCCCTTAATGGACTCTAGTGGTGCTGTTGCCAGGGGAAAATCCCTGGAATTGTTACATACAAGGAAACAAATTGGGATTTCACGCATATGGAAACATATCCTTTGCTTGCAATAAAAGTGTGGTTTATGGTATGATACACCTTCACCTGCAATTTGGAAACGGGTCTGCGAACAGGCACTCAAGAGAATTAATTATTGGGTGAAATTCCTTCAAGGACACTGAAAGTCCCATTTCAGAATTCCCAGAAAAGCAGAAAAGCCAAGCAGCACTGGTTTTCCTTAATACTCTTTTAATACTGTTTTAATTTTTGGGGCGTCGCGGGTACTGTGGCGTGCTGGGGACACACCATGTTACCCGCGCTCCTCCTGCTCTCTCTGGGCCTGGCCCGGTAGCGCCATCACCGGGTGAGTAAGTTGAGTGAAGGTGAACCCTGCCCTGTGGTTCAAGCACGGCTGGGAGAAAATTCACCTCAAAATGGAAAGGAGGGGCCAGAGCGATGGTCCAGCGAATAGGGCATTTGCCTTGCACGCAGCTGGCCCATGCCGGCCGGGTTCGATCCCCGGCATCCCATATGGTCCCCCGAGCACCGCCAGGAATGATTGCTGAGTGCAGAGCCAAGAGAAACCTCGGAGCATTGCCGGTGTGACCCAAAAAGCCAAAAAAAAAAAAACCTATCCATTCACAATGGCACCCCAGAAAATCAAATACCTAGGAATCAGTTTGACAAAGAATATAAAGTATCTCTACAAAGAAAACTACAAAACCTTACTTTAGGAAATAAAAGAATACCTGAGGAAATGGAGACACATTCCTTGCTCATGGATGGGAAGGATTAACATTATCAAAATGGTAATACTCCCTAGAGCTTCATACAGTTTCAATGCGGTCCCTATAAAGATACCCATGATGTTCTTCAAAGAAATTGAACAAACACTCCTGAAATTTGTATGGAATAATAAAACCCCACAAATAGCTAAAGCAATCCTTGGGAAAAAGAAGATGGGAGGCTTCACTTTCCCAACCTTAAGCTCTACTACAAGCAGTTATAATTAAGACAGTGTGGTATTGGTATAGAGAAAGACCCGTAGACCTATGGAATAGAACTGAATATCCTGAAAACACACTCTCAAATATACAATCACTTAATCTTTGATAAAGAAGCAAAAATATTAAGTGGAGCAAAAAAAGCTCTTCAACAAATGGTGCAGGGAGAACTGGGAAGCTACATGTAAAAAAATGAACTTAGACCTCCTTCTAACTCCATGCGCAAAAGTCAGATCAAAATGGCTTATAGATCTCAACATCAGACATGACTCTATAAGGTCTATCGAAGCAACCATAGGAGAAACGCTCTACGACATCAAAACTAAAAGTATCTTTAAAGACGACACACCAATGCCCAAGCAAATGGAAGCAAAGAAAATCAAATGGGATTATATAAAATTGAAAAGCTTCTGCACCTCAAAAGAAACGGTAACCAAGATACAAAGAAAATCCACTGAGTGGGAACGGATATTCACCCAATACCCATCTGTCAAGGGGTTTATATCCAGGATATATCGGGCACTGGTAGCACTCCACAATAAATATACGGCCAACCCCATCAAAAAATGGGGAGAAGAAATGAACAAGAAGCTTCCAAAAAAAGAAGAAATTAGAATGGCCAAAAGGCATATGAAAAAGTGCTCTTCATCTTTAATCATCAGGGAGATGCAAATCAAAACAACAATGAGGTGCCATCTCACACCACAGAGTCTGGCACACATCCAAAACAGCAAGAACAACCGGTGCTGGCGTGGATGTGGGGAAAAAAGGACTCTCATCCACTTTTGGTGGGAGTGCCGACTGGCCCAGCCCTTTTGGAAAACAATATGGGCATTCCTCTGAAAACTAGATATTGAGCTCCCATTTGATCCAGCAATAGCACTCCTGGGAATATACCCGAGAGACGGAAAACACATAGCAGAAACACTATCTGTACTTCTTTATTCATCTCTGCGCTATTCACTATAGCTAGAATCTGGAAACAACCTAAATGCTTGAACAGAGGACTGGCTTAAGAAACTGTGGTTTCATCTATACTATGGATTACTATGCGGCTGTCAGTAAAGATGAAATTATGAAATTTACCTGCAAATGGATGGACATGGAGACTATCATGCTGAGTGAAATTAGTAAAGGAAAAGGACAGATATAGAATGACTGCATTCATTAATAGGATATAAATAGATACCAGTGTTTTACTAAATGTGGGAAATGGTAATGGCAGATTAAAACTCACCATTGAATATACACAAAGAGACTTAAGTGATAAACTCTAAATATCTGCAGGGCTAGCCACAATGTGTAAAATAAGAGGGAGAGGGATGCAGAGACAGAGAGAGAGAGACAGAGAGAGAGAAAGAGAGGATACTGGGGTACCTGCTATTTAGGCAGCCTGGGGGGCTGTTAATAAATATTTTGTACTCTTTGAACTTTACTATAGTAAACTAATCAGGAGGGGTTGCTGCAGGACACCTAAAAGCCGAAAAGCCTCAGCATCTGCCCTGGATTGCCTCCTGCAGATTACTTTGTAGATAAGGGGGGTAGTTTGATTGTCAGTTTTCTGAACATGTATTCTGTACTGGCTCATATAAATACTCTCTCATCCTACCACAATCATCGTGGGACTAGCTAGATCTTACCAGTATATTTGCCTGGCCACGTTGGATCTTAAGCAATTAGACCAGAGAGAAATGCTGTTTGCCTCCAGGCCGCAAGCATGGCTCCCTGATAACTCAAAGGCAACTGAAACACAAAACTACTGGGAGTAGACGAGAATCTTGGGAAGGCTTGCAGAAATATTTAACTAACATTACTATAGTCTTTGCTACAGACACATGCCATCTCAGAAACCCCTTCTCTAACCTACAAAGACATTTACAGGCAGATCTTGGCTCAAGACAGTAGCATATAAGAGGACCTAGGTGAGGTGCTGGGAGAAATTACCTGAGGGCATTAACCCTCCCTGCTTCCCGTAAATGTAGGATGTCTGAGTTGCAGGGGTTTAAAACCAGGCTGCTTCCTCCTCTGGCTCTTTGTGTTTTGGGGCTCTCTTTTGGGGCTTGCCTTCTTGGGAGTCTTGTCTTTGTCTGATCTTCACAGGGCCTTTACACCTGGTGGCCTCCATCTTGCCTACACGTGGCTGGGTTTGTAGCGGGAAATCCTGAGCACAGTGTTTTTCCTGTTGCTGATTTGTATGCCTGAACCTATGAGAAGTAAAGCATTTTAAAACTGTATCGGATTCCTGACTCTTCATCCATCCCGCCGCCTTTGGAGGTAGAAGGGAACTCGCATCCCGGCACTTTTCGGGACCCCTGCGGCTTCCACGACAGGTTGGTGGAAATTAAGGGATGCCAAGTAAACAACCTGGGTTGAGCTCATGTATGGCAGGCACATCTCACTGCACTATGGGTCTAGCTCCTGGTCTGACTTTTTTTATGAGAGCAGCCTAGTGGCAGGCAGGGACTTGGAGCACATTTATGAAAGTGAACTTGTTGCTGGATATAATTGTTTTCTTCATCCTATTTGAAAGCAAACCTGGAATGAATGTGGTGGAGTGTTAGCGGTGCCAGTTTAGGGAACTGAAAAGGCTGGGTGGCTTGTGAAAAAAAGTGTGTCTGCAACAGAGAGGACACTGTGTGGCCTAGGCCAAGTCAGAGAAATGTGATCTACACACACTCCTCAACGAGGTCTAAGATTGGATATTGAGCGATTACTTCAGAGTCAATGAGCTTTGGGAATGCTTGAACGTGGTAATGGAGGCTGGAGTAAAGGCTACAGCTCAATGGAAGCCCACATTTAAATGGCCAGTTGCTCACTCATAAACCAAGAATATAAAGTCTATACATTCACGGCCAGCATCTATAGAAAAAGAGGATGCGAGGCCCAAGTAGGGTCCATGGTATCAATTCTGCCTAAATCCAGGAATTCCCTCAGTCTGACAAGGCCTGGAACTGGGGACACCCAGGTAGCCATTGAGCTGCCAGAGGGCTCACGGGATCTCTGAAAGAAAAGACATGGCACAAGAAGAAGAGCTAAAGGCAGCGCAGGTAGGACAGAGGACTCAGGGCCCTGAGTGGGTGGGGCCTGTGATGTCATTCCTCTGCTGTCCCCTGCCCACATTCTGACCCCTTATGATGTAAGCAGGCAGGGCTATAAGTATCCAGGGCCTGGTTGCTCAGCGCTCATTTGCCTCAGGCAAGCTGCCAAACATACATGGATATTGTTAACATTTCTAGTTCCCCCTGTCCCCCCTACCCAACCTCAAAATACCTTCCCCATTCACCTGTACCTTGTCCTACTCCTTCCCTTCCTCCAATGTGTTCTGTCCACCGTAGTTTTCTTGTGCCACGATTGTTTTTCTCCGTCTGATCACCATCGCAAGTGAGTACACAGGGAGAGCTCCTGAGAATTTAGTGGCAGGTTGAGTTTGCTCTATTCAGGGGTACACTGAGTTTAGGATTCTGAAGCAGGCCAGAAAGTCGTTCCTCTAAGAACATCATCCCTCTAGAGGGATTGGCTCCCCGGGTTCGCGGGGAGCCTTGTCAGAGCTTTGCCAGCAATATCGAAGTGTAACCCTGATGAGCAGATTCAACCGATTTTAGTGTCTTGGAAAATTATTCAGGGAAAAAAAACCCAGAAGGAAGTTCACTGAATGACTTGGATGCTTGGATGAAAATTCCGGAGGACTTACAAAGGGCAGAGAGAAACAAGTCCCATAGACTCATCGGCTTCTGTTCGATTCTAGTTTCCCAGGAGAGCCCGCCAACCAAAGTCCGTAACCACTGGAAGAGAGCCCGCCATCGGAAGAAAGCCCGCCACAGGACGACAGCCTGCAGGTCCAGACCGCACAACAGGCGATGTAGGCAGCCTCCTCCTCTGCCTGAGCTTTCTAGTTCTCTGCTATGGAACCTCACTAAAAACTCTGAAGATATCAATGTAGACATCATCCCTCTGATAAGCCAGGGCTGTGCGAGAGAGATAGAAGGTCAAAGAGGCCGAGGCCCTAGGAACGTGGGTGATTCCCTCTTACCCAGCAATAGAAGGAAGCCCGGTAGAGTGTGCTGTCCTCCAGGTGGGATTCGCGATGGGAATAGGCCACTTGTGTCTCTAACTCTGTTAAAGCTCCTGAGGGCTGCATCCTGGAGGGAACTGTTGGGATTTCTGAGATTCTGAAGTCCCAAGACATGGTTTGAAGGGCCTTTATCCTGGAAGCAGGCACTTGGGTGAGTTTGGCCTTTGAGTGTGCGGGCAGAACTGTGTGACTCTCAGGCCCGGAGTTGGCCTGGCACCTCTCTGAGCCCTGAACGAGGGTCTGCTGCTGCTCCTGACCTAGAGCCCTCTGCTTCCCAGGGAGGAGAATCCGTTATGGCATCCGGAGAGAGCAGCGCATCACCCAGCTCTGCACGGACAGGTGACTATTCTGTGGGCTTCCCTCCGGATCCAATTCCAAAGCAGTGGTGTGAACCACAGCCAGGGAGCCCTAGGCGATGGGAACAGGGTTGAGATTGATTCCCTGTCAATTGGGAGGAAGGAGGAGGGGGCCTAGGGAGGGGGCATTATTCCAGGGAGACACCCTGGATGGGTTTCATCCTCACTCATCCTGGCTTCACACCATCTTGTGTGTCCTCTCAGACACCAGAACTGGCACCAGCATGGCACTTTTAGCCAAATGCCACCAAGAGTCTCAGCGGACAGGGCAGTGCCCAACTTTCACCCATTTCTCTCTAGATCCATTGGTCACCATGGAGCCCTCCTCGGTCCTGGCAGGCTGTTGATCCCAACCATCGGTCGCTTCTTTCAACGTCCAGCAGGGATTGACGCCCGATGGTGCAGACCTCTCCCACAATTCTGGACAGAGAGGGGGGGTTCCCCTTCCTCCAAATCCAAGCCCCAACCTGACACCCCTTCACCCCAGCCACCTCCATGGCCCTGCCTGACAATTCTCCACTCCATTCCAGCTCCTCCGCTGTCCCGTCTTACTTAATGTCGACGTGCTCTCGAGAGAAAGGCGCAGTGACCATCCCGGAGGATGCACCCCCCTCCTCCCAAGGCCAGCCTGCCCCCTCGCAGTGTCACCTTAAAGAGGGGGCAGTGACCGCCAAGGCAATGCCCAGACTTTTTCAGCCGAGTCCATGGCGGAGGAACATGGATGAGGACAGGGCAGACTCCCGGAGGACAGGGCTTTCCGGAGCCTAGGCTCTACAGGGCTAAATCCTTTAATAATCTGGCTGCGCGCTCTGCTCAGACATCAGCGCGTGGATCCCTGTAGTACTCCCTTACTGAAGTAGCCGGGGCAGGGGTCCCACGATTCCTCCTCGATGAGGAGGGTCCCTCTCCTGAGTGAAGAGGAGGAGCTCCGGGCATTGGCGGTCCATTTTTTTCCAGAGGTGAGCCTTCCTTCCTGCATCAGGCTGCCCGGGAGGCGCCTAGAAAGAGAAACGCCGCCATGTGCTTGATTCAATAGACCAACTCCGGAACCACGTCCCGGTGAGGCCCGAATTCCTGGGAGTTATGCTGTATCTCTTTCCGTTAAGAATAAACTGATTCTAATCCGTATGTCTGTGTTGGCTTGCTGGGTCCTTCTTGATGCAGAAAGCAACTAAGGGGTGCAGTAACTCGGGGTGTTCACTAAAGGGAAGGTCAGAGGCGATATACAACCCCCCCCTAAGTGTCTCTAAGCGATGGGGTGAGGGGAGATCCATAATTCTGCATCGGTCAGGAGTCCCTTGAATCCCTAAAGCGAAGAGGGCTCCCGAGATAGTGGTTCTCATATTTCCAGGTGACCCCTTGCACCCTGCTTAAGGCGACTGGGAGGCTGGCAGGAAGAGGACACGCCACCATGTTCCTTCAAGCGCACCAACGGAACCACGATTCCAATGGAGATCTCTTCTTCGGTGCTGTAAGATGCGTATTGTGTTGGAGTTACGCTCCAGTGTTATAAACGTTCTATATCCCTAGGACTATGGTAGCCTGTGGGTCCATCTAGTTGCAGAAGGGAATGAGGGTGTAGTAACTCACTAAAGGGGAAGGACCTGAGATACAGACCCAGAGTCTCCGCTGTATCTAGGGGCTGCCTTGGGAGGCATGAACTGATGCCCTCCCCACTCCCCTGCGGACATTGGAGCCATCATAGCCTGCCTGAATAGGGACTGTGGCCTCAGACTCCGCGCACCCCATACACCTTCAGAGCCCTACAGCAAGAGGATAAAGGGGTTAAGTTGCTCCCAGAAGCAGAAAGAGTGACCTGAAGGGGTGAAGTCCGGCAGCAGAGGTAGACCCGTTGCATCTGTGTGGGTGGTGGTAGCTGGGCACAGTGATGAGCCTGGGCGGTGTGGAGGCCTCTTCACAGAAACTTGGAGTAACTCAGAAGCGTACCTTGTGAGCCATGCCTCATTGGACCTGCCCTGAATGGACTCTGAGTGGTGCTGTTACTTGGGAAAATCCCTGGAATTATTACATACAAGGAAACAAATTGGGATTTCCCGCATATGAAAATATCCTTTGCTTGCAATAAAAAGTGTGGTTTATGGTAGATACACCTTCACCTGCAATGGGAAGCAGGGTCTACGAACAGGCACTGAAGGATGAATATTGGGTGAAATTCCTTCCAGGATACTGAAAGTCCCATTTCAGAATTCCCAGAAAAGCAAAGCGCCAAGCAGCACTGGTTTTCCTTAATACTCTTTAATACTGTTTTAATTTTGGGGCGTGATGGGTACTGTGGCGTGCTGGGGCCACCATGTTACCAGCTCCCTCCTGCTCTCTGGGCCTGGCCCGGGTAAGCGCCATCACGTGTTGGTAGGTTGAGTGAAGGTGAACCCTGCCCTGCTGGTTCAAGCACGGCTGGGAGAAAATTCACCTCAAAAATGGAAAAGGAGGGGCCAGAAGGATAGTCCAATACAGATAGGGCATT
>JAJIBD010015397.1:0-50216 GCA_021461705.1 Cryptotis parvus | reverse complement strand
AAACAAACCCAAACCACAAACAGAATGATATATAGCAGATATATTATTCACATCATACAAGTATTTTTATATTTTGTAGAAAAATTCTAAACTAATGAAAACTCACTTTAGTTTTAATAAATCCATATAAACTGAAATCTCATAGAATGCATCAAAATTTTTTCTTGTTGCCTCTTTTGCCCTAAGATGAAAAAGAAGTAGAAGAATAAATGCCCCATGGCTACTGTTAGTCAATTTTTATTCTTTATATATTTTCCTAAAATTCTGTTTTGCTTTAATAGAAAGCTATCCTGTAGGCAAAAAGTCACCCTGGATTAGCTACTAAGATTAAATAAATAAGCTTGATCATTTGATCACTTGACATCCCGTTATTTATTGATTTGCTCGAGCGGGCGCCAGTAACATTTCCATTGGACTCTATCACGTGCCAGTGTAGCCCAATGGCATCTGGTTGCTTCAGGAATACAAAGAGCCTCAAACCATTGGTTCAGGGTTTTGACGAAGAAGTCTGACCATCTTGTAGGTGGGCAGCCACGTGATCTTTTGACATCCCGTAGGATCCAGTCGGTAATGGCTCTAGTCCAGCGGTTGTCTCCAAATTGCATTACATGTCCAGCCCATCTGATTTTCGATGCCTTGGCAAACGAGACAGCGTCCCTGACTCAGGAACAGTGACCGGAGGTCACAGCTCCGGATTCTTTCTTTCACTTGAGTGAGGCATGATATTCCAAGCACAGCTCTTTCAATTCCTCTTTGGGACCAGATTAGCATTCTCATCCTGCTTTTGTAGGGCCCAGGTCTCTAAGGCATATGTTAATGCAGGGAGAACAGTAGAGTTGAAGAGATGTGCCTGGAGCTGGAGGTTCTTTGTGTCTTTTTTAGCTATTTCTTTGATGCTTTTGAAGGCATTCCATGCTGCTCTCTTCTTCCTGCGCAGATCAGGTTTTAGGTCATTCATCATGTTGACTTCTTGACCTAGGTACACATAACTACTGCATTCAGAGATGTTTGTTCCATTGAGAGTGAATGGGGCCCTAAAACTAGTTCATATTTCATGAACATAGTTTTCTTTTAGATTCAGTTGTAGACCTATCTTTCCACATTCTCGGTCGAAGTCAGCCAGCATTTGTGCCAATTGGCTAATGTTTGGTGTTATTAGAACAATGTCATCCGTGAAGTGGAGGTGGTGTAGTTGCCCACCGTCTATCTTCACTCCCATTCCTTCCCATTCTAATTGTCGCATGATGTTCTCGAGGGTGGCACTAAAGAGTTTTGGTGAAATGGTATAGTTAATTTATTATCATTTATTTAATATCAACAATGATTTAATATCGACACTCATGGATACATTTTAGAGTTTTATAGTTGGGTGGTGGTCGGTTCTGGAGACGTAAATAGGAACTGGGCAAAAAAAGATCTCAGGCAAACACCCTGGACTCAGAGAACATAAATATTACATCAAAGATCCTCTTTCCATTTTTTCTGCTGTGCCATCCTGGATCACCTGCTCACTGTTTTATCACTAAACCAGAGTCCTTGCCATTCTGGGTTTTATACACCTCTAGGAAGGAAGTGATTGTGGAACAAGGATGGACTCTGATCTGCACAACCTAAGACCTCTTCATGGTCCCATAGCAACTTTACCATCCTGATTCTTGGCTAGACCATGTCAAAAGCTGCCCCTCAATGAAAGGGATCTCCATGAATATTTTTATATGGAATTAAGGTTCCACCAGTAGTACAATACAAATCTTCTAGCTTTGGGCTTCTGGTAAGCATAGCCACCAACTACTGGTTTTCTTCAGTGTTACGGCTCTTTATTTACCATTTGCGAGGTCAACAGGAATGTTTAAAGCAGGGATCCCAGCAGCTGTTAGCAGCAGCTTCTCTCTAGAAGCTCTCCCACAGAAACTTTCTTTGGGTTTTGGGCTATACCCAGTTGTGCTCAGAGCTTAGTCCCAGCTCAGGGGACTCTATTGGGTGCCAGGGTCAAATAATCATGCTTCAACCTCAGAGGTATGCCAGGCAAACACCCTACCCGCTGTACTATCTCCACAATTTCTTTTCCTTCCAGGACAATTGTCAACTGCACATTAACTGTGCTTATATACTTTAGTAGCCTTGCCCATGTTGTCTGATTGTCTAAGTTTGATATTAATAAAGGCCCAGAAAAAACAAAAAAGACCAATCAGATCAGCTAAAAAACAAACCTATCAGCTTGATAAAAAAACAAACAGATGGCCTCTTATATGCAGCACAGAAATGGTTTATAAAAAACCATTATAAACAATTTCTGAAAAACGAGGAAGAATAGTAGATGGGCTCAGGACTTGTTTTCACACAACAGATTATAATAAAGATCCTCTGCTGAATTCGGAAGAGTCTGAGTGAGAAGCGTTGGTAGCTGTCCTTGTTGGTTGAGTGTGGGTGCTGGAAGGCAAAGAGACTTTACATTTCCCATTAGTCTCTAGCCCAGTGATGTCTCTAATCCTGGTCCTTTGAGGTGCAGCGATTGTCCAAAGGCTCCTAACGACTTGCACCTTCTCCTGAGAGTGGAAGCCTAGAGCTAGGGAGAATGCACGCCACAGTTGTCTACTGCTTCCTTGGCCAAACCCGCCAGTGTGGGCAAACTAGACCTATGTGTGTACTAACGGTCTAAGCCTAGCCTTAGGTCTAGACATAGTAACGGATGTCGCGCTAATGATCAGATGCCTGCTCGTTACTCCCTTGGTGGAGACGCAGAGGAGGGAGGTCTATGCAGCTCCGTATTGCTCCAAATGAGTGGCACATCCAGAGACATGGACCGTGACTCAGAGGTTGGCCGGGATCATGAGGAAAATTAGAAGCGATTGCAGGTCTAACATGTCGTGTTGCAACAAAACACCTCTTACGTGCTTTGCAATGGTCACAAGACATCGGAACAAAACTTCAATTTACAGCGGACCCAAGAAACCCTGGGAGCCACAGCAGGGCGGCCATCATCTTCTGCAGAGCGAGGCCTTGGCAAATCGCGGCTGTGGTCCACGGGGGAAGCAGCCACGACAGCAAAACACGCCTTCAAGGCTGAGCACAGCTGGCCGGAAGCGCCAGTGCCGACCCGGAAGAACCGCGTGAGCTCCCCGGGACCGGGCGGGGCCGCGCGTGACGCACTTCCGCCCGGCGCCTTCCGGCTTCCGAGGGGCTGGGGGCCGTCTCCGCGCTGGCCCCTCGGCCCGAGCGGCGCGCTCGTGGCCCTCCGGCTGCTCCGCCCGTCCCCCGCCCCGCCGCCCGCCCCCCGCCGCCGCCCCCCGCGGTGCCGCCCTGCCCACCCCGGCTCTGGGGTCGGGTGGAGGCCCGGCCGCGCCTCCTCTGCCAGCTTCCCTCGCTGCCCCGGGGCACCTGGCCTTGGGCCGTGGCCGACAGCGGGCGGCAGGCAGGGAAGACGCGCGGCGCGGTGGCGGCGGCGGCATCGGCGGGGCTCGCGGCCTGCTCTCTGGGACTCCGGCCCCTGCCCGTGCCCCGGCGGCGCCCGCGGCCTGTTTTCGGGGACCTCGGCCCCTGCTCGCGCTGCCCGTCGGGGCGGTGGCGTAGCGGGCCTTGTTGCGTCTCTGCGGGCGGGTCGCGCCCTCGCCGCGCGTGCCCGTGCAGTCCGGAGCTGGCGGAGCCCGGACCTGGCGGGCCACGCTGCGGCCGCCGCCCCTGCCCACCACCCCCGCTGCCGGCGATGGCCTTGGTCGCGCCCGCGGCCCGCGTGAGCCACTCGGACGCCGAGCCTTGAGCGCCGCCCGCTGCCGTCCGTGCCAGGGCCGTGCGCGCCGTTGCCGCAGCCGCGCTGTCATCCGCCCGGCGGGCCGGGGCCGCCATGGACCAGGGCGGGCTGCAGGTCCCGGTGACACTCGTCATTAAATCGCCGAATCACAAGTTCCGCGACCAGACCATTCGCTGCTTCCTCGACTGGACCGTGGGCCGCCTCAAGGCGCACCTGTCCCATGTGTACCCCAGCAAACCCGTAAGTCCGCGCGCCTGCCCCGCCCCTGCTCGGGGACCCCTCGAGTGGAGTGAATGAGTGGGGGTGCGCGGACACTCGCGACACGGGCCGCAGCGCGGGGGGACCTCGGATGGGACTGAAGTGCATCCTGCCTAGACAGACACACAAGATGCTGATGACCCCTGGGGTCCGCATTCCACTTTGCTCTAGCGCCCGCCCCCGGACCGGACATGGCGTCCAGCGTGCAGCATTGCTTTGTTCTTTTGGAGTAAAATAAGTGTGACCCTAATCAAAGCTTCCCTTCCGAGAGACTCTTAGGGAACAAAGACCTGCAAGCTGCTGCCCATTCGTTTCTTTTCGCCCCGCCCTCGACTTCATTCTTGCAGAGAGGAATTGATTCCATTAAATTCCACAATCAGATGCATCTTTTTTATTTGATGTGACCTAATATATGACTGATGTTGGTTGTCCCTCTGAAACGTAGCTGGATCGTGCAAAGATGCTAAATCCAGCAGAATATAGGCCCATCTTTCCCCACGATCGGATTTGAAAGAAGACAGCTGATCAGTGAGACATCCTGGAATAATTTGGAAGTGTAAAATACAGAGTAGATGAAAGCGAAGTGGTCGCATTCTCTGTTGTAGAAGATGTTGGTTCTGAATGACCAATATTCACTGATTAATAAACCTTTAATTAACAGAATTGCGTTTGGGGATGGGAAATATTTTTTGCCATCAGGCATATTTTAAGTGGAATCTGGGTGGAAGGTAACTGCTTTTTAGGCTTAACAGGTTATTCAGTGCACATAAGGAAGGGGAATGTGCCTGACAAGATATTCATGGATTAGGTTCGTTAAAGTCTTGCATGTTAAACTTTAGTAAGGCCTTTTGGGGCTGGAGAGATAGTAATCCGTTAGAACACTTGCCTTGCAGGTGCTCTGTAGGGTTTGGTCTCTACATCCTATTTGACCCCCTGAGCACTGCAGAAGTGATTCCTGAGTGTAGAGCCAGGAGTCACCCTGAGCAGGCTGGGTGTGACCCCAAAATTTAAAATAAACAATAAATTTAGTTAAGCTTTGAGGTTTACAGATTAAGAATAGGGGCAGTTTTGCTGAAAACAAAACAGGTGGTTTAGAAAACTGCTAGTTGGCATTAACTGGATTTGTCAGCAGTATGTGATAGGAATATTGTTATCAGGGAAATATTAATTCTTGATGGGGTTACCAACAGATAGGTACCTGTCTGTTCATGGCTTACCTCCTGGCTCTGTGCTCAGGGGTTTTCCCGGACAGCGTGCTCAGGGAACCCTGTGTAGTGCCAGGGATCCAAATGAGTTGGCTGTATGCAAGGGAACCATCTAAACCCCCTGTACTGTTGTCATCCCTTAGCAGGGAAATTGAACATCATGAGGTATTTAGTACTTGAGACAAACTCGTGGACTTCTGTTTATTTAGATCTTTGAAAATTAAAATTTACAGGGGATATCAATTTAGCCAGAGCTGCTACTGGCTCTCACTGTGCCCAGCCGCTCATGAAGTGCCCGGGAGGGATGGCAGGTTCTAGCCTTGGCCCGCCACCCCAGCAGAGCCTCACAACAAGCCAGATGACCCCTCACTCCATGAGGACCTCCATTTTCCACATTCGGACTTCCCCCTCGTCAGAACTCCACCCAGCAGACCAGCCTATCACAGCCCGGCTCGCCGGCCATGGGGTTCATCAATAAATGCTGGATTTTGAGATGACTACAAGAGTATGCTACCCGCACGGCAGAGCCTGGCAAGCTACCCGTGTCATATTTGATATGCCAAATACCAGTAACAATTATAGACCTCATTCCCATGACCTAATGGAATGGTTTGAGGCTCTTTATGTTCCTGGAGCAAGCAGGTGCCCTTGGGTTCTACTTGCATGAGACAGGTCATATGGAGATGTTACTGGTGCCCACTCGAGCAAATTGACGATGAATGGGAAGACAGTGATCAATTTATTTTAAATGTTTTTGCCTTACAAAAGATTTCCCTATTGCATGTAATTATCTTCAAAATGGAACACAGCTCTTGGAATAGTTAGAATCGAAATTCTTAAGTAGTTTAATAGCTGGAATATCTAATTTGGCACTTATGTGTCTCCATTATATGATTAAACGTAAGGGACTTGGTGTGGATGTCCCAAAAATGTATCCCTATTCTGAAGTTTCTGTTTAAAAAAAAATGAAAGTGTGTAACCTGTTCCCCTTACCTACTTTGGCTTTTTGGGGAAGAGTTCAGTTCTCACTGCGCTTTTCTGTATCAGAGCCTGTAGGGGCCTTGTGTGGGTTAGTCAGCTGTTGGACACCAGTCACTCTTGCCATTTGTACATGCTGGAGACACTTAGGGCCTTATCAGATAATTTGCAGTTTATTCTAACCTTGTGCAAACCTCACTCTTTTCTTTAGATTTTCTCTAAGTGACTTGTGTCTAGTGAATTTCTAGGTTAATGAGATTGGGTAGACCAGGGCAGCCTCTGTTCTTAGAGCTTTGCAGAAAAACTAGCATTGTTTCTAGGTTTGATGAGCTTACATCCTAACTCATCACCTGGGGATTGGAGGATCATTTCAGCAGGCTAGCCATTTCATGAACCCCAAAGTCCTCAGAATTTGAGTACTAGAGGTTTGCTTTACAAGCTTGTTTAGAAGAACATTTTGCAACATTAATAACATTACAAAGGAAGTTTAAGTCCTTAGACCACCTGCAGTGATGAAGGATGGGTTCTGTGCTTAGGTGGCAGTTTTTGGAATTTCACATATCATTTTTGGAATTTAAGGTATTTCTTGGCACTTGTGCTGGTAGGGGTGGGTAGAGCAGAGTAGGGCTTCAGTGCTGCTGGAAAGCAGCAGGCATCCCTAGGAAGGAGGGAGACAGCCTGTGTTCGCGCTCTTCTAGTTGGTCTGTCTGGGCAGGGATGAACATCAACTGACTGGAAAAATGGATGGGAGGTTCTGGAGGGGGAAGGAAGATTTGACTTTGTTCTTGGAGCTCTACAAGAACCGAGCATATATGTGGCTGAAGGAGTCTTCACTAAATGTGCATCTGTGTCATTCTCAAATTTATACTCAGATGCTGACTCTTACATGTAACTGATTGGCACACTGACATTTTATATGCATCTGCCCTTCAATAAATCTACAGCGAATAAACCTCTGCTTGTTCCTGCTACCTCCCCTGTCCTCAGAATACTCCAGAATGCTTTTTAAGGGGACTTCATTTTATTAGTTTTTAGAGATTTGCTATTTGAATGCCTGTATATTAAATATGGGAGTGAGGTGATGAATTCTTTGCTCCTTTGTTTTGTTTTCAGGCGCATCTGACTGTGCTCAGGGTGTATTCTTGGTAGGGGACCACATGTGGTGTTGGGCATTGAACCTGGGTTGGCAACCTGCAGAACAAGTGTCCTACTTGCTGTGATATCTCGCTGGCCCTGGCTCTTAGGAAGTTTAGGTTTATTGGGAAATAGATATCGAAGTATTAATGTGACAGGTGTTGTACAAGAATGCTGTGTGCTGGAGGGCCTTTAGAGGGTACAGTCAGCTCTGCCGTCAGGGAGAGCTTCTATAGCTGTTAAGAAAAGATTCACAGGGACATACTTTTAGGCAGGCAAGAGAATTCCTTCCATTCTTCCTTTCATTTTGGGTCACACCCTTTGGTACAAGGGGCTTAATCCTGGCTCTGTGCTCAGGGACTACTTGCGGCAGTGTCTGGGGAGCATGTGTGGTACTGGGATACTACCCGGCTGTAAGACAAGTGCTTTAACTGGTACTCCGGCTCAAGAATAGTTCTTGCTTGCTTTCCTTCCTTCCTTTCTTCTTTTCCTTTCCAGAAGTCCTTCTGTCCGTCCCTCCTTCTGTCCTCTCGCGCTCTCTCTCCTTTTTAGCTCTAAAGCTATGCTGATGATAGTTTAGTTAAGAGATCCACCGTGGACTACAAGGGGAGGAGGTAGTTTCTGGTTATCAAGTAACGAAGTTGCCGTTTCTTTTTTCTTTTTTTCTTTTGGGGTCACACCCAGCTACGCTCAAGGGTTGCTCCTGGCTATTCGCTCAGGAATTATTTCTGGTGGAGCTTGGGGAACATATGGAATGCTTGAGATCGAACCCAGGTTGGTCTCATGCAAGGCAACCGCCCCTACCCGCTGTGCTATTGCTCCAGCCCCAAAAATTTACAGTCCTTATAAAAGTCATTAAAGTCCTGAACACTGTGCGGTTTTGTTTGTCTTCCAGTGGTATTTATATTTAAGAACTATAAAGTGCACTAGTTCATGTTTGTAGTATCAGGTAAATTTTCCTCACCTTGGGTTTTAGTAATACCTGCTTGGGCAATAGAGCTTTGGGCAGTTAAGCAGTGGAGTTTATGTGGAGTAATTCCTGTCTCGGACTACTCGGTTCTCTTCGGTAGGATGTTCCTAATACAGTCCCGTGGTTTTCTGTATCAGCTGTGTTCACGTAGGGTGGAGCAGCAGAGGTAGCTAGTGAGAGGCAGTAGATGGGAAAGGATTCCTTGACTTGGATTAGGGTGTGAGCAACAGGAAGAAATTGGGGTGGTAATGAGAGAATACAGTGGGCAACATGTGTAGTATACCTTATTAGTGGACACTTTTTTTTGAAGTAAAACACATTTTATTATGGAGATTTTAGGATGGGGAAGGAGGAGAAAGAAAGTGGAGAGTAACGGGCTCAAAGGAGAATGCTGGCTACAGTAGAGAGAGTACACGTCTCAAGAGAGTACACATCTAGGCAGGGCAGCATATGTGTGTGCCTAGAAACTTGTAATTGATAATTAGTACTTTATATTTAGCAATCCTGAATCTTAATCTTCTGAATTCTTACATTTAAAGGTTATCATGAAATTTGAACTGGAGGGTTTTTTTTTTTTTTTTTTTTTAGTGATAAAACCCCTCTGGTCCAGCGACAAGTGACAGGGGTTTGTTTAGGTGCTTGCATTGTACTTGGCCGACCCCAGTTTGGTCCTTGACACCATATATGGCCCCTGAGTACCACTGGGAGTGTTACCTGAGCATAGGGCCAGGTGTAAGTTCCAAGCACAACTGGGTGTGGCCCTAAAACAAAACAAGGGAAATGCCCAAATCATCTGACACAACTTAGGTGCATGAAAGGGTTTTCTGTTTTTATAATAAGATGAAAGGATTACTTAAACTTGTGATTATCTGTGTTCATTTGCAACTTAAAGTAATAAAGTAGTCCCTCCCCGTTGGTTTGTTTCTTTACAACCTGTGTCCCAGTGAGGGAGCTGCTCTGCTACTGTAACCCCTCACTGACCCAGAAGCAGGTCGTCTCTGTGGCTTAGCATTGATGTGATAACTTATTGGGCTCTGATTCACATATTATAAATAACACTTTTAATAACAAGTCATGAACCCAGAGCAATAGGTCAGCGGGGCATTTGCCTTGCATGTGTCCGACCTGGGTTTGGTTCCTGGGATCCCATACGGTTTCATGAGCACCACCAAGAGTAATTCCTGAGAGCAGAGCTAGGAGTAACCCCCAGAGCATCGCTGGGTATGGCCCAAAAATAAAAAAAAAAACCTCAGTTTTTCTGTGCTCCTATATAGCTGCACAGTAACTATCTCTAATTCTGGGACATTTTTATTACTCCTAAAAGAAACATTCTTTATATCAATCACTCTTTGTTATCATATTTCCCAGTCTTTGATAACCACTGATCTCCTTTCTTCTTAGTGGATTTGCCTCTTGGAAACTTGATGTGAATGGCGTCTGTGTGCCCTGTTGTGCCGGGCCCTTTAACTTAGCTGAACATGGACTAGGTTCATACATGTTACATAACAGCAGTACTGTGATACTTTGAATGTGTGAATAGAATTACATTGTGTTTGTGTATGTATTTTGTGTGATCAATCTCAGCAGTTGATCCATATTTGGGTTGTGTCTATTGTCTCTTATGAATGAAGCTATGATCTTATACAAGGTTTTGTGTGACATATGTTTTTATTCTCTTTGGTAGATACCTAGGAATGAAATTTGGTGGTTCTGAGTAATAGAGTAACTCTTTAACTTTTGGAGCAACTGCCCCGCTTTTTGCACAGCAATTTTTTTTATTTTATATCCATACCAGTATTGTATGAGTTTTAGTTTTTCCACTTCCTCAGCCTTGCTTGTTTTCCTTTGATATATTTTTGATCTATTTGATATATTTTTGATATTTTGATTTTCCTTGATAGAGTATGCTTTTCTTTGATATATAATTTCACATATTACTGTATTCTTTTCTGAAAAAAAATTCCCTTGTTGTGGAAAGAGAAAAGTTTACTTGAAGTGCTGATTTAGAGTAAAATCAAGGCTACAATATTAGCACCGGATTGCTTCTTAACGGTGAGTGTGCTAATGTCAGTTCCCCTCACTGATTCCTCTAAAACTTCTGATTGTGTTCCTTTGCAACTTAAAGTAAGAGTAAGAGCAAGATGAATTTTGTATCAGCAGGTGTTCTACTTTTGTGTGCTATAGACTGAGTATTTCATCTCCATTTTTTCAGCTCTTTGGAATCTAGTACCTCTTTTAACAAAGTGCTTTTTTGCCTCTTTGTCAAGCACAGTGCTTCAGTTTGGGAACCAAGCTAACATTACAGACATTGACTCTGGGCATTTGATACTTTGTGCTCCCAACAGAAACAAACATGAACATAATTACAGACTGCAGTTTAGTTATGAAGGAAACAGTATGTGAAAGTGAGTAACTGTTAAAGTAAGCCAGATTTCTCTGAGAAGGTAAAACCAAGACCTAAGGGCCGGAGAGATACTATTGGTGTACAAGATGAATATGCCACTTGCCTTGCACTCGGTGGACCTGGGTTTGGTATCTGGCACTCCATTTGGTCTTATCCCTCCCAGGAATCATCTTTGAGTGCACAACCAGTAGTAAATCCTGAACGCCGCTGGGTGTGGCCCGAAAAGAAAATACAAAACAAAAGCTGAAGATTTAAGAGGTGATTAAGAGCTTGCCATGTAAGAGTTGGAAGAGACGGGGCTGGCAAGTTGTTGAAGTTGGAAAGAATGTGTGTTTTGGGGGGATCTAAGGTGAATGTCAGCTGTAGTGGGCAGTGAGGGGAAGTATATCTGGAGAAATAGAGAAATACTGAAATCTACCAGGGCCATTTGGCTATGGTGAGAAATCAGAATTAAACCCAGGTGGTGGGACTTTGTTTCCTCTGCAGTTCAAATGGAAGACCACTTAACATGGACTGTGGTAGAGGTGGTGTGGGTTTAGTGTAGTAACAGTACACCACTAAAACAAACATTTTCACTCTATTAGAACACACACACACACACACACAAAACTATTGCAGAAACTCAGCAAATAGGCATGTTTCTACCAGTGGAGTATAATATTTTTAAGATAGGAAAGCGGCTGAAGATTTGGCTCACTGAGCTGAGCACGTGCCTGGCCTGTGGGAGCCCAGGTTGGAGATCTGAGTTTGATCCTGGCAAGGCATGGTCTTCCCCCTCCGCCTCCGCCTCCCACAGAGCTGACAGTAGACTGGCCGCTTAACACTGCACTTTATGGTTCAAAAACCAAGAAAGGGAAGGACTTAGTAAGGAAACTGATGATCAGCTGCAGTGGTTATTATCTGCTTGGTCTGTGACTTAACTTGTGCTGGGCATAAAAAAATACTTTATGGGGCATAAAAGTTTGAAAATCACTGACCTATATTATGGAGTGACACTGGAGATGGAAAGAAACAGACTGCTCTGAAGGTACTTTTAGATACGATTTAAGGCTTTGCTGGTGGTTAGATTGGGAGGCAAAGCAAGAACAATTGAGGGCATGCTGTCATGGTTTTGGCAGTACTGGCTACTGGAAAGGAAGGATTCGTAGGCTTGCGAATCGAGAACCATCGCCTATGTATGTGTATTTATTGTTGATGGGCCATTGTTTGTTCACCACTGTCCTAGTGTCACTTTAGTTCACCTCCCTCCACTGTTTGGTAAGCTTAATTTTGTAATCTGAAGTCAAGGGCTTGTCGGTATTTAATGCTGTCTGTTCCTTTGATTTCTGGCTCCATTTACCGCAGATGAGCGAAATAATCTGGTATTTGTCTTTCCTCTTAATTTCATTTATTTTGCATGATACTCTTCAGTTCCATCACTTACTTATTTCACTTATAAATCATGAAATCCTGCAGTGAATTATAAGATTTCATCATTTATAATAGCTGCATAGTATTGCATTGTGTATATATAGTATAGCTTCTTTATCCATTTATTTGTTGTTTGACATTTGGGTCTATTTCCATGCTATATTTATAAACACTCTGAAGAATATAGATGTGCATATATCTTTTTGATAATGGTTTTGTGTTTGGGGGATAGATACCAAGAAAGGAAATCATTAATTGTTTTTTTTTTTTTTGCTTTTTGGGTCACACCCGGTGATGCTCAGGGGTTACTCCTGGCTCTGCACTCAGGAATTACTCCTGGAAGTGCTCAGGGGACCATATGGGATGCGGGGGGATTGAACCCGGGCGGCACAGGCCGGCCGCGTTCAAGGCAAACGCCCTACCGCTGGGCTATCGCTCCGGCCCCAAAATCATGAAATTTTTGAAATGTAAATGGATTATATGAAAGTTCTACTCTTTCGCTTTTTTAAAAGAAACTGTCTATTTTCCATATAGGCAGACTCTTTCCACCAAAAGTGAAGGATAATTCCTTTCACCAACACTGGTTATTTCCAGTCTTTCTGATACATGCCATTCACATTGGTGTGAGGCGATGCCCTCATTGCGATTTCTGGATTTCCATTTCCCTGTTAATAAGTGATGATGAACACTTTTCCAATGTTCGCTTTAAAGAAGTGTCTGTTCACCTCTTTTTCTGTCCAGTTTTTGATGGGGTTACTGGTTTCTTTGTTGTCGAACTTTGTGAGTGCTTTTATCAACCTTGGATATTAGCATTTTATCTGATATTTATGGTCTATAGATATTTTTCCTCCACTCACTAGGGCCTTTTTTTAAACCTGAGCTCTTTTTCATTGCAGGCCTTTAATTTTGGTTTTCTTATTAATACATTGAAGGCATCAAATGCCTATGAAGTGGTTGGATATATGGATCTGGGTCTGAGAAGCATGCCGTATTGGGTAGAGTGAGATTTGAAATTTATCCAAAGAACTAGCTTGTACAATGGAATTGGAGTTTATTTGGCAAAAACTCCCGTGGGGACAATGACCAGTGCTGTGAGTGAAATGTCCACATGTCTCTGGAAGGGTTTCTCAACCTGATTCCTTTCCTAGAGCTACAAATGATGAGTGCTATTGGCTTCTCTTTGTAAGTGTCAGAACCTGTTTCTGAGAACCATTGAGTCTTTTCCTTAACCTGCTCAGAGACTTGCTTGGCCATAGTCTGCTTTCTGTTTAATAGGAAAAGACTACTTAAAAAAGTAGGACTTAAGTTATTAACAGCTCTGGGTTACAGGGAATGAATGCTATTTTAGTCATATGTATTATAGGTTATAAGCTATTAATGTAAAAGCTTAGTAATTATTTGTATGTTTTGGACTGGATCTATAGTTTGAGGACTACCTCTTTAAAATCTTTCATATTTTGTGTTTGTTTATAGGTCACAGCTGGAAGTGCTTAGGGCTTACCTCTGACTCTGTGTATGAGAACACTGGGGGTGTCAGGGCATGTACGGTGCTAGTGATTGAACCAGGTTGGCTCTGTGCAAAGCAAGCCAAGCAGCTTGGCCCTGCCTGCTTTACTGTCTTTCCAGCCTAGGTCTTTGATATTTATCTTAGCAGTTATTTCAGTTTTACCTTAACCGATCATCCTAAATGTGAGTTACGTGGCAGTTTTTCAATTATGGGTTTTGTGAAGATTCTGTCATTATTTTTGACATTGTTGTGTGAATTTTGTTTTAAATCTGTCCACTAAAAAATTATGTCATTAAAATACTAAACTGAATGCCAGTCTACTTTATATGTAGTTTTAACAATTTGGAATATTTGCATTATCTGGCATATCTTTATTGTCTGTCTGTCTGTCTATCCATTTTGCTTTTCGGTCACACCTGGTGATGCTCAGGGGTTACTCCTGTCTCTTTGCTCAGGAATTACTTCTGGCAGTGCTCGGGGACCATATGGGATGCCGGGATCGAACCTGGGTCAACCGCGTGCAAGGCAAACTCCTTCCCTGCTGTGCTATTGCTCCTGCCCCATCTGGCATATTTTAATTTCATTCTGTTCTACAAGTGATAGTTGTGATAAACTGTGATTCATTGCCATTAAATTTAATAGTAAAATGTGGATTGTCATATAGAAAGCCACCGATACCTAGATTATTACATTTAAAAAGTCACTGGGGCTTGGAGAGTACCAAGGGGTAGGGTATTTGCCTTACCTGTTAACCACAGTTTGATCACCAGAATGGCTGTGTATGTCTGAGTTGGTTCTTTAGCATTGCAAAAAACAAAACAATAAAACCAGAAAGTAGTTGGTAAATGCTTCTTATTCCTCTTTCTCCTTTTCCTCCTCCTTCTCCACCTCCTTTTCCTCATTCTACTTTTCTTCCCTCCTTTTCCTCATTCTACTTCTCTTCCTCCTCCCTCCCGCCCTTAGGACTTATCACTCCTAGTGGATCACTACTAGTAGGATCTACTAGTAGGATCTGGGAACTGTATGGGTTGCTGAGGATCAAACACATGTCTGCTGAGTACATAGAGATTTTTTATTACAATTATTAATGCAGATACTTCAGCAGTATCGATAGTATTTCCTAACATAAAGCCAATATTTCCTTTCTTAGGGTAAAACACACTTGTTTTTACTTCTGTAGGCCTGTTGAGATTTCCCCCTATATTTTTCTTAACTCTCTTCACTCTTATTAAATTTTTTAATTGTAGGATTTATCACAGGAGACAGGCTTGGCTACAACCAGGGCTCTTCTCTGCCCCATGGGCCCTGGATGGTTGATGGTCTGACAGAGAAAAAGATTGGGCCCCCTGGGATGAACCCAGAGCCACGGCAGAGCCTGGCAAGCTACCCGTGGTGTATTTGATATGCCAAAAACAGTAACAATAGTGGAACTCATTCCCAGTGAATGGAACATTACTGGTGCCCGCTTGAGCAAACCCATGATCAAAGGGAAAACAAGTGACAAGTGATCTGTTTAATGTAAATCTTAAAATATATTTGCATAGAATTATAATATTTTAAAACATATGCATGTAAGAAATGTTTCTCAAAATTTCTGGTTTTATCAATTTCTCATAGATTCTGTGGAATTTTAGGTGTCTAGCTCCAGTCACTCATATGTGTGCAGGTATCACCTCCAAAAATTATGAGATTAAAACATAGTAAGAGACCAACAAATTGTCAAAATCATCAAACTGAAAATATTCCCGAGTGATAGTACAGTGTATAGGGCAGTTGCCTTGCAGGAAACTGACCTGGGTTCAATCCCAGTCATATCTCGGATGGTGTCCCCTCCCCTCTCGAGTCCCCCAGTACTGCTAGTAGTGATCCCAGAGTGCAGAGCCAGGACCCCTGAGTACCACTGGGGGTGTAACCTCCCACCACGCATAAAAGAAACATGAAGATTTCCTTTATAGAGGCGGGGATGGGTGGGTGGGGCAGTTGAGAATTGGGGAGGGAAGTGGGCTTTCTGGTGGTGGAGGTGGTGTTAGAAGGATTTTTCCATGAAAACCACGAGTACAAAAAGCCACCTTTAATAGGGGTGCCAGAGAGATCGGATAGGGGTAAGGGCACTTGTTTGCACGCAGCAGACCCAGTTCAAATCTCCAACACTACATAGGGTTCTCTGCCCACCACACCTGTCAGTCCTGAGGATGGAGTAGAGTAGTCCCTGTGCATCTCTGCTGTGGTCCCAGTTCCCCAACCCCTCCCCTAAGAAGAATGAGAAAAAGCATCAGTGGCCTTTTCCTGGTCTGGAGCAGAGATGCGGAAGGTGAACCTGAATGCTCTGTATTTGAGAGCACGGAAGATGGAGTGCAGAGATGTGTCTGCACCACAGGGCCTGGGAGAGAGCTTCCGAGGACTGCCTCATGCCCTTGGGCTGCATGGAATGACTGACCTCTGAGCATCACTGGGTGTGCCCCTGGTCCTCTCCAAATAACCAGGCTCAAGACAGGTGCCAGCTTGAAGGGACTCCCACTAATCAAAGATGTGCAACGTTGTCCAAAGTTTCTGAGGCTCCTGCAAAACTAAATATGTAACCAAGCTCATTCCACACCTGACTAATCAGGCTTCACGATTCAATACTATGTAGGGACCATAGAACTTGCTATATGATACCAGGAGGACTCGGTCTGCCAAATTTGTTAGATTTCCGCTTCATTTCTATTTATTTTATTTTATTTTTTTGGGGGGGTCACTTCTGGTGATTGCTTCCATGCTAATTCTGAAAACTGATGAATGAACTGAGTTTTAGCTTCAGTTTTCCTTGTATTTAAGGCCAGATATTTTCAGTGGAGCTGCCGCCTGTGGTTTCAGTGCACACAGTTGCTCCCCACCAGGACCCCACTGTGCCCCACAGGACCCCACACCTGGCCACCTGCGCCCCTGATCTGGTGTTCTCAGTTTGTTAGGTGGGTTTTTTACCAAAAAAGCTGTGGAGGTCAGAGTTCTTTTAGAAGAATTACAACTAAAACATACAGAAGAAATTAGAGAATTAGAAAATAACTTTGCACCTTACAGAAACGGATCCTTGGCAGCCAGATCTAGATACTTAATAAGGTGAATGGATTGACAGGAAACTTTTATAAGGAGAAAGTGAGGCTGACAGCATCTGAAACCAGTTGTCAGTGATGACATCACTGAAAATGCGCATGTGCTGCTAGTGTGATGCAGCAAGTAGTGTACTCTAGTGTACTCTAGAGTGTGATGCAGCAAGTAGTGTACTCTAGTGTACTCTAGAGTGTGATGCAGCAAGTAGTGTACTCTAGTGTACACTAGAGTGTGATGCAGCAAGTAGTGTACTCTTCTCTGTTCTCTGGTCTGACAGAAGAGCACCTGACTAATCAGCCTTCACGATTCAATACTATGTAGGGACCATGGAACTTGTTCTATGATACCAGGAGGACTTCGGTCAGCCAAGTTTGTTAGATTGCCGCTTCATTTCTTTCTTTTTTCTTGCTTTTTTGGGTCACACCCGGTGATGCTCAGGGTTTACTCCTGACTCTGCACTCAGGAATTACTCCTGGCAGTGCTCGGGGGACCATATAGGATGCTGGCACAGAACCTGGGTCAACTGTGTGCAAGGCAATCGAACGCCCTCAAGACAAAGCATTCTCAAAAGATTTTGAGTAAGTGGGAAGGTAGACACTTGGTTATTACATACAAGGGAATTGTTATTTTGCTGAGTATATTATTGTGGTTATTTGAAACACATTATTTTAGATGTACCATTAATTTCATTGGTGAAAAGAAAAATTGTGCAGTATTTGCTCTAAAATTTTTCTTCCCAGAAAGGGAATGGGAATGAATGAATGAAACGTGAATAACAGATTATGATAATTATTGAAGCTTAATTCATGAGGGTTCTTGAAGATGGTTCTACGAGTTCATTTTATTTTCTCCACTCTGTATTTGTGGAGATTTTAATAATGTAAAGTAGAAAACAAAACTCATAAGACTTAGGTCCTATTTGTGAAATGATAACATGACAGAAGATATTACATGTTAATACTGGTGGAAAATGATAATTTTAGTAATTAGCTAAGAAACTTATTTAGCTTTCAGCTGAGGTAATACATTTAATTTGAAATTTTATAATTTGTTTTGTCTAGGGTTACATAGAACATAATCTACATAGCATTTATTTAACTTACAAATCTACTGTTGGCCGTTAATGCTAAATAGTATGGAATATCGGTTTATGGACATTCATTTATTATGTATTTATTTGTTTATTTCTGCTTTTTGGGTCATACCCAGTAATGTTACTCAGGAATTACTCCTGGTGGCACTTGGGGGACCATATGGGATGCCAGCGATCGAACCTGGTCAGCTGCATGCAAGGCAAATGCCCTACCCAATCTGCTATTACTCCGGCCCTTGACTGAAATTTTAATTCCTCTAATTTGTACTTAAAAAGCCTGTATTGTATTTGGTTGCACACACATATACTTATGTTTATATGTGTATATATCACATTCACACAGGCACGTTTAGAAGGGCCACTCAAATGTTTGTCACAGGAGATTCATTTAAGTGTCTTAGAAGGACCATTCTACCCTTCCCTTCCTGTTGGTGTGTAAGAACGCCTGAATTCTTAGTCTAACAGTTTTAGTCTAACAGTTTCTGCTCTTTTTTTTTTCTTTTTGTGTTTGGGCTACATCTGGCTGTGCTCAGAGCTTACTCCTGTGCTCATGGAGTAACCAACCCTGGGTTGGCTGCGGCGCAAAAAGGCAAGCGCCCTATCTGCAGTACTCTCAGGCTCCAGCCCTTCTAGTCAGGTTACTTTTAATTTGCCCTCTTTTTCAGTAGCTCTGCTGAGTATGTAGTCAGTTTAAAATGTTTTAGTTATTGCTTGGATTTAACATCTTACTAATGTTGAAATGACCTGTTTCTTAGTTATTTGGTTTTTAATGTTACTGCTATAATTTTAAATAATGCTTGCAGTATAATCACTTAACAGATTCATAGATTTATCACAAATCCAAATTAGAGCAGAGATAACCAGATAATTTATCTATCCTGGGTTGAATGTAGAAATGACAACTATATTGTTAAGTCGATTTTCTGCAGTGTGTTTTTAAAAATGGAGGGGCTGGAGTATGGTACAGCACTTGGCTTTTGCCCTGGGTTCGATCAAGCACCCGTCTGGTCCTCCGAGCCTGCCAGGAGTGATCCCTGAGTCCAGAGCCAGGAGCAGACCCTGAATACCACCAAGTGTGATCCCAAAACAAAAGTACAAAGGAATTTGTGAGAGTAGCAGGAATAATAAAAACTAGATTAAAACTTCAGTTCAGTAGTTCGTCAATTAAACTGTAAATTGTTCTTCATGTTTTTGAAGAGAAGAATAAATCTTATAAGTGCTTTTAGATAAAAATACAAACGAGGGGGTCGGAGAGATAGCACAGAGGGTAGGGTGTTTGCCTTGCTTGTGGCCTACCCAAATTCAGTTCCTGGCATCCCATATGGTCCCCCCAAGCACCACCAGGAGGAATTCCTGAGCACAGAGCCAGGAGTAACCCCTGAGCATCGCTGGGTGTGACCCAAAAAAGCAAAAAAAAAAAAAAAAAAAGATAAAAAATTACAAACGAAACCATGCGGCACTCATGGGCCTTTCTTGGGAAAGGGGCTCCAAGCATTGCTCAAGAGGCCAAAGCGTTCCTTGGTGCTTCTCAGTGGTGCTTCTCAGCTATGTGGCCTTTTGGTTGACATTGCCCCTGAGGATGTTGTGCTGTTTGGACCCTTTGGTCCCAGGGACTTCTTGGGGCTTCCAGGACTACACATGGTTGTGGTGGGAGGGTGGTGGCTTGTGGTGCTAGGAATTGAGACCAGGGTAGGTACATGCAAGGCATGTGTCGTCCTAAGCCCTGCTTTGTCAGTGGCTCTGACTGGAGAACTAGTAATGGCCAGCTAGTAATGGCTAGCCAGAAACTGACCAGCTAGTAATGAAGCCTCAGCCACCTTTTTATAGTCTAGACTATTTTGGTACAGTTAAACATATACTGCGACTAAAAAGACTGCCATTTAACCTATTTTTCTGCTTTAACAAATGGAATTCTCTGTTTTGTGCTTATCTGCAATTGATAGGTCATTTGCTGTGCACGTAAATGTTTTGTGAGGAATTTGGGGGAAAATACTTAAACTATGTGTGATTTCTGCTTGTTTTTGTGTAAAGTGAACTTTACCTGTGTTTAGGCATATTCTCAATCTCCATTTTGTACAGTTAGAAAAAGTTGAATTCTTTTCTTTGTCTCATTTTGTAGTCGTCAAAGGATCAGAGGCTGGTGTACTCGGGCAGACTGCTTCCAGATCATCTGCAGCTGAAAGACATTCTCCGAAAGGTAAGCTCTCCGCCGCAGTGCTGCTAGGTCTTTTCCCCGAGGCTAACGTTCCTCGATGTCAGTCAGGTTTAGATACTTAAGTCAGCCCTGGGGGGTATCATGGAACAGGTGGGCATGAATAAGAAAGTAAAGAATGTAATCGCACACTGTTTAAACCGGATTAGTTAGGGTTTAGGTTTTTTGGGGTTTTTTTTTTTTTTTTTTTTTGGCTTTTTGGGTCACTCCTAATGATGCGCAGGGGTTACTCCTGGCTCTGAACTCAAGAATTAATCCTGGAGGACTAGAACTTTTCTGCATTTGAGGTGCTGCTTTTTGTTTGTAATTGTAGCAGAAAAATTGAGGTATACCATTTTTGTGTTTTGCTGTAGATCTTTTCGTGTGTGTGTGTGTGTGTGTGTGTGTGTGTGTGTGTGTGTGTGTGGCCACATTTGGTGGGTGTGCTTAAGGCTTACTCCTGGCTCTGTGCTGAGAAATGACCCTGGTGGTGCTCAGGGGACCATATGGGATACCAGGGGAGGATCAAATCCAGGTCAGCTCATGCAAATCAAATGCCCTACCTGCTGTACTATCGCTCTGGCCTAAACAAACCAAATGATATATAAATAATACAATGCAGTAATACAATACAAATAACAATAATATAATGCCAGTATAATCTTTTTTGTTTAGATAGCCGGCTATTCATTCATTCATTCATTCATTCATCCATCTATCATCTATTTATTTATTTATTTATATTTTGTTTATTCATTTATTTCTGTGCCTAGTGATACTCACGGGTTACTCCTGGCTCTACATTCAGGAATTTACTCCTGGCTTGGGGACCATATGGGATGCTGGGAATTGAACCCACGCCAGCTGAGAGCATGGCAAATGCCCTACTGCTGTACTATCGTTCTGGCCGAGATAGTTGACATTTTAACTTTGCCAGCATAACTTGTTTTTATTTTAGTCATGCAGTTTCAGGTTGTCAAACTGGTAAACTCTCTGTCAAAAAATAGTGGCATCTGCAATAATTTCCCTTCCTCTCTGCCTGTCTCCTCTCTCTCAAACTTTTCAGTTTTTAGAACAGTTTTAGATTCACAGCAAAATTGAACAGAAGGTGTGCAGATCACCAGTAAACTTCCACCTGTGCACAGTTGCCCCTCTCAGTTTTTCACCTCAGAGGGGTACATTTGTTAAAATTGGTAAAATGGCACTGGATAATTCACTGTCATTCAAAGCCTATAATCTGTTTATTTTTGAGCCACACCAGACGGTACTCAGAGCTTTCTCCTGGCCTCTTGGAAGGTGCTTGGGGACCATCCTGCATGCTGGAGATTGAACCTGGGTTGGCCATGTGTAAGGCGATGCTCTACCAGTTGTATGATAGCTTTGTCTCTGAAAGCCTGTAGTCTTTTTTAGCGTCCACTCTTCTTGTATATTATATGGGTTTTTGTAGTATGTAGTGACATGTGTTCTCTATTATGGTATTGTACAAAATAGCTCTGCTGCTGTAATAATCTGATCTGTGCACCACTGGTCTTTTTTTCCTTCATGCCTAAAAAGCCTTCCCCTTGTGCATGCTGTTGAAATGAACTATTCAACAGAATGGGCTTCATAAGACACTCTTAAAAGGTTTTTGCTGACAGAAGCAGTGTTTAATCAAAGAACTATTTTCCCCTAAGATTGTTATACACTTTATATAAAACTTACTTGGGGACTGGAGCAATAGTACAGCAGTCATTCTGTCTGTCCTTTTCTTTCTGACTAATTTCACTCAGCATGATAATCTCCATGTCCATCCATTTGTAGGCAGATTTCTTTTTTTTTTTTTTTTTTTTGGGTCACACCCGGCAATGCTCAGGGGTTTCTCCTGGCTCTGCACTCAGGAATTCCTTCTGGCGGTGCTTGGGGGGACCATCTGGGATTCCGGGGATCGAACCCTGGCCTGTGGAACCCAGGGCCGGCACAGGCCGGCCGCGGGTAAGGCAAACGCCCCTACCTGCTGGGCTATCACTCCGGCCCCTGTAGGCAGATTTCATGGCTTGGTTTTTCCTAGCAGCTGCATAGTATTCCATTGTGTAGATGTACCATAATTTCTTTATTCAGTCTTCTGTTCTCAGGTACTCAGGTTGTTTCTAGATACTGGCTATTGTGAAACTAGTGCTGAAGTGAATTTAGGAGTGCACATGGTTTTATTGCTGAGTGTTTGTGTCCCCAAGTTATATTCTCAGGAGTGGTGTTGCTGGGTCAAATGAGAGCTCAGTGTCTAGTTTTTTTGAGAAATGTCCATATTGCTTTCCAAAAAAGGCTGGGCCAGTTGGCAATCCCACCAACAGTATCTGGGTTTCTTAATTATAGCTATAAAGTCTCAAGTTTTGGAAATTTTTTTTTTGCCTTTTTGGGTCACACCCGGCAATGCTCAGGGGCTACTCCTGGCTCTGCACTCAGGAATTACTCCTGGCAGTGCTTGGGGGACCATATGGGATGCCGGGGATCGGACCTAGGCCGGCAGAGGCCGGCCGCGTGCAAGGCAAATGCCCTACCTGCTGGGCTATCGCTCCAGCCCCTGGAAATATTTTTTATTTTTTATTTATTTATTTTAATTTTTTATTATACCACGTGAAACACACAATTACAAGGTGTTCATAATTGGTTCTTGGTAATACAGTATCCAGCACCCATCCCTCCACAGTGCCCCATTCCACCACAATGTCCCCTCTCCCCGTCCCCCCTTAATAGGTACCCCAGTTTCCTCTCTTTCTCTTCTATCTTCTCTGTTCTGCATCTCTTCCTCTTATTTTACCATTATGGCTAGCCTGCAGATATTTAGAGTTCACACTTAAGTCTTTGTGTTATATTCAGTGGTGAGTTTTAATCTGCATTACCATTCCCATATTTATTAAAACACTGGTTCTATATTCTATTAAGAATGCAGTCATTCTATATCTGTCCTTTTCCTTCGACTAATTTCACTTATGATAGACCCATGTCCTCTTCGGTAAATTTCATATTCATCCTTCTGCGCGCATAGTATTCCATAGGTTGGAAATATTTTTACTACTAAAAAATTTTTTAGGTGCAAGCTTCCAGTGTAACTATCACAGTTCTGATAACTAAATTATTTTTATAGTGAAATAATAAATTTTGTTCACACAGCTTTGCAGCATTATTTAAGGTATTCAGTGGTATAAATTTTTATGTAGCAAATATTGAGTGCTTACACCTAATAATACTAGGAGCCAGTGGAAAAAGTATTCACAAGAGCACCAAATAATAAAATGATAATTTTATTTAGAAATTTAAATAACTTATTTGTAAATAAAGGGATTGAGATAGAGGAAATTGAGTTTTGAGTTAAGTACTTTGTGAATTGTGCATTTCCTAGTGTTGCTTTTTTAAATGTGATCTCTAATTTCAGCAAGATGAGTATCATATGTTTCATCTAGTATGTACTACTCGGCTTCCTCGCCGTTCTTCAGAGTCCAGCACCAGTAGAGAAGGCCAGGAAGCATTGGCGTCCAGCAGCAGTTCTGTGAGTTGTTGGGGAGAAAACAAATTTGCCTTTTATGTTTATCTTCCTTTTGTCTAAAAAATCCAAGCAGAGGTAACTGTAGGAGCTCTGGCTTTTGAAATTGTTTGGATGTGTGTGTGTGTGTGTGTGTGTGTGTGTGTGTGTGTGTGTGTGTGTGTGTGTTAGAAAGATGTGAGAAGAGGGAAAGAGGAATACATTCTCAGAACATAGGTTTCTCCAGGTGAGATACGTGATCAAGGGATACCTTGGTTTTGAAGAACAAGCCTAAAGTTAATGTTTTCAGCAACTTGAGTTAGCCATGAGTTTTTTTGTACATTAGTATACATATTTTAGTTTTCCGAGAATCGTTAGGAAATGAAGTATCAAAGACATTTAGTTGAGTTTCCCTTTTTTTTTTTGTGGTTGAGAGATTTCAGTGTGATTTTAAAATTTTAAGAATGTCTGATGGGGCTGTGGAGATGCCCAGATGGTAGAGTACAGCCCTGTCACGTTGGAGGCTCTGGGTCTCATCCCCCACAGTGCATGACTGCCCGAGTGTGGCCAGAGGTGCCCCGGGGGCCCTGGAGCACTGGCAGGCTTGGCTCACATAGGCAGGCTGAGCGCTTCTGGGAGTCGCTCTGATGGCTGTCCCAGTTCCAGTTCCAGCAGCCACAGCTGCCGGCCTTAGTAAGAAAATTGAAACAAGGACGAGTTACTTAATAAGGTTGGAAATTATTAGTTCTAGAGACACTAGAAAACGGTGCTAAATATCTGGGGTTTTCTTCTAAGTTATAAATGAACTTATTTCTTGTTTTTGTTTTTTAGCCATACCTGGCAGTGTTACTTCTGGTTCTGTACTTAGTGATCCCTCCTGACAGTGCTCAGGGGACTTTATGGGGCACCAAGGATTAAAACCAGTCAGTGGTGCGCAAGGGAAGCATCCTACCTGCTGTACTATTTATTGCTTTAGCCCCATACGTGAACTTCTTATTTGTTATTATCAATTTTGGGGTCACACCAGTGATACTAAAGACTTACTCCTGGCTCTTCTCTGGGTGATGAAGCCTGGGGGCATTGACTGTATGTGATACTGGTGCTGGCTGTGTGCCAGGACTTAACCCTGTACTATCTCTCTGCACCTGATCACGGTATTAATGATGGTTAACATGAGGCGAAATCTTGTCAAGAAAGAAGTCTTTCCCTGTTTATGTCACTAGGAATGAGCTCCCCAGTAAGGCATTTGTTCTCGTTTGTGTGGAATAGCATTTTTAAGGAAATTTTTGTTTTGCAAAAGACCAATGTCCTTTGAGGTGACAAAGCCTTGGGAGGTAGACAAGGCAAGAGCATCAGCTCTCAGTATGGAGCAGGGCAGGTCAAATACCTTTTTAGCAAACTAAGGGAGGATGCTAGAATTAGACCCAACCTCGAGAGGTCAAAAGCTATACAAGTATCATTGTCTCTAGCTGTACACAGAGCTTTGTCACCGTCTGTAGCTGTTGTTGCACCTCAAACAAGGGAGCCACATCCCTTGAAGGCAGATGTTTTCAAATATTAGGATAATCAAGGGGCTGTATGGCTAAAAACTGTTAGTTTGGTGAAGAACTGACATAAGCTGAGCATGGAAAAGTGAAAAATCCCGATTGCTGTCATTTTAAGAATACTGCCCAGTCACCCACCCACAAATACATAAACACACACACACACATACACACGCACACATACACAATATTTACTGGTGAAATCTGTAAACTAGTAGAACTGAATTAGAACTCTGTAACTGAAAGGAATCTTGAAATTCTAGTCTAGTCTTTCTTGGTACGAAAGCTGAGGCTCGGGTGAGTTTATGTGAACCCTTAGGGTTATATGCCTTGATAACACCAGGTTTTAGACCATTGTTTTCCAAAGTGCACAAGCTCTGCCCCTGGAGAGCACCGGAACCATCCAGGTGGGGTGAACAGTTTCCAGGAGTTTGGTATGAGCTGTTGGTGCAAGTGTAGATGCCTCTTTTGCTTGTTCCCTTAAAGTAGATTTCGGGGGTCGCTGGGTCATTTTTTTTTCCCCCATAAAGGGGAGTGGTAGGTCACATACATTAGGGAGCTATTGTTCTGGACCCAAGTAATGTTCCTTATTATTTTAAACCACTAGGTTACCAATAGCATTGTTACACAATTCCAGGCACATATCAGATATTTAAAATACATTGTCATTTGTATCATCTACTCAGCACTCTTTGTATTAAGCATGTGTTACTGTAATCCTCACAATTTCATAAGCTGTTTTAAAACTTTAATCTAATTTAATTTTTATTATTATCTTTTTGGGTTGCACTTGGCAATACTCAGGGCTTACTCCTGGCTCTGCACGCAGGAATTATACCTGACTGTGCTTGGGGGACCGTATGGAATGGAGACCGAACCCTGGTGTGCTATGTGCAAAGGCAAATCACTCTGGCCCCAACTGTTTTTAAAACACGTAGTTACTACTCAGGCCATTTAGGAAATGTAGTGTTATATAACAAAGCAGTTTTGATCGTTTGAAGTCTTTCGTTTTATCAGAATTAAAACGTCTACCTATCCTTGTACAAAATTCAAATAGTAAACTTCTAAAGTGTGGTTTTGCAGAGGGATTTAATAAATATATTTTGGCATTATCACAATCTCATTATTATAGAGAATTAAATTTTGAAAAATTACATTTTTTATAGAGTACAGATCAGTCAGGATCAACAGCTCCATCACCTAGTCAAGAAAACTTGCCGTAGCTGCCAGCTCTTCCTCCGATGGATTGAGGCAGCGAGCTGTTGCGCAAGCACCAACCGACCCAGCGCAGAGTCATCAGATCCCATATGTGATGCAAGGGTGAGTGAAATAGTGGGCAACGTGACTTTGTGGACTTCTGAAAGATCAGTTCATTCTGACCGTAGTGATCTTTCTTCTGAGATCATCAGAGTTTATTCATATAGCTAGTCATGAGGGCCTTGAGGAGTGTGCTTTGATTCTGTACGTCTGGTGGAGCTGGAGTCAGCATTTTACAACTCTCTCAGGTAATGCTTATACTTTGAGTGCTTAGAACACTCCTTGAATAGCAAGGATTTAGGTGCCTGTACTAGATTAGCTGCACTGTACAACTGGGGAGCAGGTGGGTGAGTGAGAGCATTAAGGGGGTATAATAATCTATTCTTATAAAAAGGTCTTGCCTGGAAAATACCTCAAGTGGTAGTGTGTTGGTGGACGTGCCCCTAATGAGCTGTTGGTCTCTGCTAGCCCAGCGCATTAGCATTTGCTAAGAGCCATTTGCATTTGCCTCAAGGCTCTCTCCTGCAAAACACAATGGGAGATTGGGGGCAGAAAGACAGTTTGGATCTGTGACACTCTGAATGACAGTATTCTTACCATGAATTCTATGTTAGCTCCTCAAAGAATTCCTCTCATGACTTCTACTTCCAAATGTTCCCCCATTTGCATGTAGAGTTTTATAACGATGATCCTGGCTGTATTGGATCTACACTTTAAATAAAATAGCCCTGCTAGATCAAAGAGGAATGCTAAGTTTGCCTCCTGGCAAGCGAGCATAGTTTTCAGTAATTCTAGAGGCAGAGCACCCAGAAATATCCTGGTGTAAGGAAAAGGACCTTGTGGAAGTTTGGAGAAATATGTATCTGGCTATAGAATATTTATGGTATAAAATATACGCTATCTCCCATGTATTAAATCCTGAGTTACATTTCATTTCAGTATCTTCCCCTCATCTCTATGTGTCTTTGCAGGAACTAGAAAGGTGAGATATGGCTCTAGCAGATTAGCATTTGTTAGATCTGGGCCAGGTGAGATACCTGGGGATTTGCTTTCTTTGGGTGTATTCTTTCTGTGAGTATCTTTGGCCCCATGTGAGAGGGGGCCTGCACTCTCCTCTCACTCTCGCAAGCCCTCTCTCTCTCTCTTTGCACGCATGCTCTCTCGCATGCTCTGTCTCGTCTGCGTATCGCGTGCACTCTATCTCGTGGGTGCTCTCCTGGCTCGCTCTCATGCTCTCTCTTGCGCTCTCTCTCGCTCGCCGTATGCTCACTCTCGCTCGCATGCTCTCTCACATGCGGCTCTCTCACGCACACTGTCGCATGAGCTCTCACTGGTGCGTGCTCTCACACGCTCGTGTGCTCATTTGCATGCCTGCTCTCTCCTCAGCGAGCGCTCTCTCACATGCACACTCACACACGCGCTCTCTCTCGCACGCTCTCACATGCGCTCTCTTCACACTTGCGCTCTCTGATGCGTGCGCTCTCACTCAATGAATGACTTCTTGGAGAATAAAGGGAGAAGCATATTGGTATATTTTAATTATTTCTCAACAGCATACGTTCTTGAGAGCAGTAAGATTAAGTGGGAATGATGTAGTTTTTTTGAAGTAATTATTAGTAGCCATTTCTTCCCTTTGGCTTTACAGTGACAAAGCTCAGTCTTCATGTTTGGTAATTGAAATAATTGATTTGTGTGAGGCATATTTCTTCCTAGTAGTAGAGATTGGTGAAGTTTTACTTTCAGGGAAATGGGTTTGCTCTTACTTGGGAAATGCTGTGGAAATTTAAAACTATACCTTTGGGTCAGAGTGATACTATAGCAGAGTAGGGCATTTGCCTTGCATGTGCCTGGGTTTGATTCCCAGCAGCCCATATGGTGTCCTGCACAACACCTGGAGTGATTCCTTAGTGCAGAGCCAGAAGTCAATCCCAGACAGTAGTAATCACTGGTGTGACCCCAAAAGCCAAAAAATAAAATAACTACACTTAAAGATTCATTGTTGCTAGTTATTGGGATTTAGATAATTTTCAGATGTACTTCAGATGTATTAACTCACTGATGGGAATTTTTATCTTTTTAAAAAAAATTGTGTTTTTGGGGCCACACCTGGCAGTGCTCAGGGCTTGCTCATGGCTTTGTGTTCAGGGATCACCCCTGGGTGGTTCAGGGGATGATGTGTATAGGGTGCAGAGGATTGAACCCGGATTGGCCCTGGGCAAGGCAAGTATCCTGTTGTGCCATCTCTCCAGGCCCCCTGACAGACATTTTAATACTACTCTGTCCCAGTGGTATGGCTTTCTTTGTAGGTTTGCCTACTAATTTACATTTTTAGAAAGGATTATCTGGGTTAAGTTTATTTTCCTCCTCTTAGTAAATGTGGCTCTATCAAGAGTGGAAGAAACTTCCAGATATTTTTGTTTTTCCTTAATTTACTGTGAAGGAAAAGCGTGGGTATTGTGGAGGGCTGTAGTCATCTGACGACGAGATTCGTTGTATAGCTCCCATCACTCCTTCAGAGATGAGGATGACTCCGATAATATGAAGGGGCTGATGCCTTAGCTAGTACCAGGTTGTCAAAACTGTTATCTGTTGCTACATTTTTTGCCTTCTAAACTCTTCTAAAATTAGTTTTCCATAATCAGTTATTAGGAATTATGTGATAGTAGTTTTTTAGAATATAAAATTAAAGTTTAGGAATCTCCATTATTCTTGTCTCTGGGTAGACTAACCTCATTTCATCTAATAATAAAATCAAGAAGAGGAAAGTTAAAAATTCATTCTGCATTTATTTGCAAATGTCTTGATGTAGGTAGATTTCTGTAGATCTCATTATAAACTGTGGAATATAGAGTTTGGAGTAGAGAATAAAAACGAAAATATGTAATATTGACTTAGTGTGCACTGGTGCTGTGAGAAGGATCCCATGATTATTTAGTAATGAAAATGGAGACATGTTTCCAGCCTTCAGAGAATTTTACTTTACATCTTCATTGCAGAAATGTGGACAACCAGCTTCCCGGGCAAGCAATTCCAGCTGGATTTCCAGTGTATCCTGCCTTCAGCCCACTGCAGATTCTTTGGTGGCAACAGATGTATGCTCAGCAGTATTATATGCAATAGTAAGTAATTTGAGTACATTTTCTTACTGTGCTATTTGCCTTATTTTCTTCTCTATTCTAAAAATAACTGGGGATTAATTTTATGAATTAATTGATTGTATTATTAATTGATCACTTGAATCCCATTATTCATCGATTTGCTCGAGCGGGCGCCAGTAACATTTCCATTGGATCCTATCACGTGCCAAGGTAGCCCAGTGGCATCTGGTTGATTCAGGAATATGAAGAGCCTCAAACCTTTCCTTCAGGGTCTTGACAAGGAAGTCTAACCATCTTGTAGGTGGCGGCGGCCACATGATCTTTCGACATCCGGTGGGATCCAGTCGGTAATGGCTCTAGTCCAGCGGTTGTCTCCAAATCGCATTACATATCCAGCCCATCTGATTTTCGATGCCTTGGCAAACGAGACAGCGTCCCTGATTCTGGAATAGCGACGGAGGTCAGAACTCCGATTCCTTCTCTCACTTGAGTGAGGCGTGATAGTCCAAGCATAAGTCTTTTGATTCCTCTCTGGGAGACCCGAATAGCATTCTCATCCTGCTTTCGCAGGGCCCAGGTCTCTGAGGCATATGTTAATGCAGGGAGAATGGTGGAGTCAAAGAGATGTGCCTGGAGCCGGGAGTTTCTTTGTCCTTTTAGCTATTTCTTCGATGCCTTTGAAGGCATTCCATGCTGCTCTCTTCCTCCTGTGCAGCTCAGGTTTTAGGTCATTCATCATGTTGATTTCTCGACCTAGGTACACATAACTGCTGTCATTATTAATTGACTGGAGGAAATGGGCTTCACAGATACATGCAGGGCTCTTTACCACCAAGAAGTTGAGTGTACTCATTCTTCAACATACACAGTACAACTTGGTGGTAATGAGCCCTGCATGTATCTGTGAGGCCCATTTCCTCCAATCAATCAATTAATTTTATTATTAATTGATTATTGTATTATTAATTGAATTATTAATTAACTGATTATATATATATTTATATTTACTTTTTGGGGCCGCACCCGGCAATGCTGAAGGGTTACTCTGCACTCAGGAATTACTCCTGGAGGTGCTTGGGGACAGTGTGGGATGCCAGGGATTGAACCTGGGTGGGCGTGGCAAATCCCTACCCCTCTATATTACCTGGCCTTTATGAATTATTTAAAATTGAGTGATTCTGAATATCTCAGCAGATATTTAAATTATTTGACTATAGCACAATATATTGACATCCAGTTCACATTAGCTAAGCCAATTTTGTTTCTCTTAATTATATTTGGCAGTATTTAGATGCTTCACTACATATGGCATAGCATTTATTTAAGGGAAGAAAGAAACTTATGAAAGTTTAATGGAAGTCATAAAAATTTACATTAAGAGATGGGAGAGGAATAAAAACTTGTATGGAAAAAATCATATGTCAGGGAGGCTTTGTCTTGATGTGTGGAGCTCCTGTTGTTGTAAATAAGAAAGAATTTTATTTATTTGGGGTTTGCTCTAATCTTGTTTCTGATTGGAATAGAATTGTCTTAACACCAGTATAGTTTCTTAGCCTGCACTTATTTAAAAAATTTTTCTAGTTAACATTGTAACATCTTAGTATTCTTTACTTCTTGGTCTATGATGCTGTTACCCTTATTCTTTTTATCTTTTGGATTTGTGTCATTTGTTTATAGGCCATCCCTGGTCATGCTCAGGGCGTATTCCTGGCTCAACACAGGAATTAATCCAAGTGGTGCACAGGGGACAGTATGGGGTGCCAGGGATTGAGCCTGGATGCAAGGCAAGCGCCTTAGCCACTGTGCCATCACTCTGGCACCTCTTTTTAAATCCTTTGATTACTCATTTTATGTTCTATATAACCCAATTTCCCTATTTTTAAAAATGAAAACATTTCTGTTTCATCACGTTCCTTTTAGGCTCTTTGCTCTGTTTCATAGTACTATAAAATTAGTAATTAGGGGTCGGAGCGATAGCCCAGCAGGTAGGGCGTTTGCCTTGCATGCGGCCGGCCTGTGCCGGCCCAGGTTCAATCCCCGGCGTCCCATATGGTCCCCCGAGCACCGCCAGGAGTGATTCCTGAGTGCAGAGCCAGGAGAAACCCCTGAGCATTGCCGGGTGTGACCCAAAAAAGCAAAAAAAAAAAAAAGTAATTAGCTGAATTAGTAATCTCCCATCTCCCCAGCCCCTAAAGGGTTTCTTGTCTACTGCGTGGATCTGTACTTATTTTTCCTTAACTTTCAGCATAAAGAGAACCTAACTTATTATTATTCAAACAACTTTTCCTTAAACCAAACTTCGCGTCTCAGTTCTGTTTTGCATACCCCTTTAATTTAGGAAGATAGTACCCTACCTATAAGTCTGGTTATAGTTACCATTTTAGTTTTGTGTTTGGTTGTCTGTTGGATTGCAAACCTTTTCTCATGTAGACACCTCAGAATTTTATAAGTGTGGCTTATGTAGTTTATATTAAGTAATATAATTTTATGAATATCATTTAACTTGGTCCTCAAACTCTCACTTTCCATGAAGTAAAACTCAATGTGAATTAAAATATTTATGAATTGATCATTTCGGAAACTGAGAAACCTTATACAGAGATGGCTATTAGGCAAGGTCTTAGGCTTAAGTTGGCTTTTGTAACCCAAGGAACTTTTTGTTTTACTTTCTTAATTTCTAAAAACTTATTATTCTAGGAAAATGTCACTTATATAAAATGGAAGAGAGAATAATAAAAATTCCTCTGTGCTCATCTCTTACCTTCACATATATCAATTCACTGCAAACTCGTGCTACTGTGCTGGTTGACTCAAAGCAAAAACAGATTAAACACAGATTAATTATTTTACTGGGAACCATTTTGCCAGATTTATTTTTCTTTCAAATGAAATATAAGCAGGATTTCTACAGTCACTATATAAGCAGTCTTCAGAACCACAGTTATTTATGGATTAGCAAGGACTGCTATTTTCCGTGTTCACAGTGCAGTTTCAGATATTTCAGAACATGGGTGTCAGGGGTGTGTGTGGATGCAGGACTACTCATCTCATAGAGAATACCAAAAATCCCTTAGTGGAAAGCATTATCACTTAATACAGTAGTTTAGTGAAAGAGAAAACAGAGTAATGTTGACAGTTTTTTTCTCTATACCTCCCCTGTACCATCTCAGTTAACTGCATATTTAATTTTTTTTTTTTTGTTGGGTCACACTGGCAATGTTCAGGGGTTACTCCTGGCTCTGCACTCAGGAATTACTCCTGGTGGTGCTCGGGGACTATATGGGATGCCGGGATCGAACCCAGGTTGGCCGAGCATAGGCAAACACCCTCCCCACTGTGCTATTGCTCTGGCCCCCAGATTTAATTCTTTAAAGACAATGTTTTAGAATCTGTAAGTAGTTCTCTTACTTGCCAGACTGGTTTCCTTAAGACTAAAGGAGCTCTTTCCTGATCTACGCTGGCCATCATTTTTGCTCTTCTTTTCTATAGAACTCAGCTTTGTGCTTCCCTACCAAGTGTGTATTTGATGTAGGGGGGATGGTACCTTTCGAAATATGGCATGGTATGTAAAATTTTATTTTCTTTGGATTTTTTTTGGTGACTTTCAGTCAAGCTGCAGTTTCAGCTCATGCCACGTCATATGCCAGCACAGCTCAGCCTGCGGTTTCTCAGCCTCTTCATTTGGCTCGTGTTCCCGGTGATGAGCCCCCACCAGCTCCCAACCTCATGGCCCAGGATAATCGACCCATGAACGAAAATGTTCAGATGAACGCCCCAGGGAGGCCCAGTGCTGAATGAAGAAGACTTTAATCGAGACTGGCTGGACTGGATGTATACCTTTTCACGAGCTGCCATCCTCCCTCAGCATTGTGTACTTCTATTCTTCCTTCAGTCGGTTCATCATGGTCATGGGAGCCATGCTGCTGGTCTATTTGTGAGTGATGCTCATGGCTCTGTTGTTCATTGTAATCTGGGGAGCCTTACAGCACAGAATGTGATGTATGTCAGTCACGAATGTGAAAGGAATATGACTGGTGGGCCTTAGGGTCCTGGCACCAAGACCAAGGGAGTGTAACGGATAAAACCAGGCCATACTTTATAAGAATGTTCATTAGAATTGTCTCGAAGTTGCTCATATCCCACCTATTCTATCAGTTATTTAGTTATATAGAGGCAAACTCGTCAACTAGAACTTGAGGGGAAAAGCACACTGCACTTTCACTTAGGATGTCTTTATATTATCATCACTTAGTCCGTTAAGTACAGATCTGATAAAAAAAAAATCTGACTTATTTTCCATTGTTCCCCTTTTGTTTCTCAAGGGTCAAACAAATATCTAATTAAATTTTATTTTGAAAATTATATCAAAAGATTTTATGTGACTCCTGATAAATCTTACTATCTAGCATAAAGACAGTTAAGATTGTGATAGACTTTCAGCCTTACATAGATTTTTATAATGCTCTCTAGTTTTGGTGTCAGTCCTTGGCCTAAAGTTGGAGATTTAGTCTTTATATTTATTTTACTTGCAATAGAACACTAGTGATTTCTGTTTCTAGTGTTAAAAATTAAAAATGTAACTTTTTTTCTCCTTCATATTTACTGAACAGACACCAAGCTGGATGGTTTCCTTTCAGGCAAGAAGGAGGTCAACAGCAGGCTCCTAACAATAATGCTGAAGTTAACAATGAGGGGCAAAATGCAAACAATCTAGAACTTGAAGAAATGGTATGTTAGTGAGGTTTTGTGTCCTTCAATATAGAAGTTTCTCCTCAGCATTCTATGGCACCGACATGATAACCACTGCGTTCCCTGAGTCTTTATTGGTGGAATGGCACATGAAGAAAAATTGACATTTAAATTGTGATGTTCTCATTAGGAAGAACTTAGAAAATAATAAGGAATTATTACAGATTTAAGTGGCAGTACTAACATTCTTTCCCTTTTTTTTTTTCCGGATGGTGTGTGGCGGGTGGCTTTGAAGCAGTGCTTGGTGCCATTCCAGGAGATACTTGACTGGCTGTGTGAGCCTGACGGTTCATTGCTTGAACCCAGGTGTGCGGTATTCCTCGGCCTGGCAGTGCTGGGTGTGATTAAATCACCTCCAGTTGTGCTCGGGCCACCAGGGCTGTGCAGCCGGGCTCAGAGGACCCTGCGGTGTCAGGAATCTGACGTAGGGCTCTCGTAATCCAGGCAGGTACTCCTCCGGCCTTTGAGCTCTGTCTCCTGCCCTGCTAATATTCTTCTGAAAAAGTGATGCACCCGGGAGAATTTATTGTAATAATTGGCAGTTACCCCTTAGATCTTGAACACTGAAGAACTGATCTTTTGTTTGTTTGTTTGTTTTTTTAGAACTGATCTATTTGGACTGAAAGCTATATAATGAACAGACATGTACCACTTTTTTCTTACATGTCCATATTTTTTTCTGCAAGGAAGAACTGAACCTCTTTTCTGTTAGGACAGTGCTATCCCTTCAGATTACTTAGGAATCTGTTTCTCGTTTTGTTTGGAAGGAACGCCTTATGGATGATGGGCTTGACGACGACAGCGGAGAAGATGCAGGTGAAGATGCCAGTGCAGTGCAGAGGCCTGGGCTGTTGGCGTCAGCTTGGTCTTTTGTCACCACCTTCTTTACTTCACTGATACCAGAGGGGCCTCCCCAGGTTGCCAATTAAACCTGAGAAACTGTGCCAGCTGCAAAGGGAGGGCTTGACTTTAGAAAAGTGTTTTGAATAACAGTGCAATTTCAAAAAAAATTATTACTTTCTTTTCATCATCATGTATAGAGGTGTTTTTTTTCTTAGGGCTTCTCATGCATATGAATATTTTAAGCACAACGGACTGCTAAATTGTGATTTTTAAAAAAAAATTCTAAGAACAATAGTGTAACATTGGTCTTGGAGGTTTTATTAATTATGCGTATTATACCAAGATAGCCCTATTTGTATGTCGGCGTTTAAGGAGCTGCTTCACGTGGAAATATCTGTAGTCAGTAGCCCTGCCCTGGCCTTTCAGTGTGTAATTTGAATACATGTGTCTATTTTCTGTGAATTGTCCCAAAACTTATAAACAGTGACTTCATAGTTTAAATAAAGAATAATTATTTACCTAAAATATACTAATAGCGTTTTGCCTAGCCATAAAGTATTACATTTCAGTTTAGTCTCCTTAGTTTTGACATTTGAGTAAATAATGAAAACTTTATATTTAAGGGCATATATCCCATCAATTGGAATTAGTATCTTAACAAATGGAAGGCAGCTCTTCAGTGGAATTAATAGTGAATAATGTTTGATACAAGCAGTACTTTTATAGAATAAGATGTTGGAAATCACTCCCTGTAATTTTTAAAAATAAATGGTCAATTATCGTAAAATTGTTCCTAGGATATTTGTTCAGATTTTTTGGTAATGTGCTCTTTACATGCAAAAAAAATGGTGTAAATATCAGTAGTTGTTTTGAAAGGTTGACTGAAGTCTTCTAGGTCATTTTCACCTCAGTCCAGATGCTATTCGTTACAAGTAATCTGACCTCTTGGTAGTTCTTTTAAAAATGCAGTTGGCACATAAATGTATATATTTAACAATTATGTCTCAGTCACCTTTTCTGCTTTGTTTTTGGTATATATAGTCTTATGTGTAATAAACAAACAACATGGGAAAAAATGCCTGTGAAATCCAGTTCAGTATTTCATGAGGAAGGCAATTGTATGTTATAGGGCAGCTAAACTAGATTGAACACTTGAAGATGGGAGAGCCTTCTATGAAGCCCCTTCTGTTTCATCTCCCATGAAATGTAAAGTTCTGTGTGATACCAATATGTGATTGATTATGAGAAGGTAAGATAGCATCCTTAGGTTATTCTCTAAATTAGTTATTTAGAGGTAACATTTCAAGATATAACAAACAGATTAACCCTTTTGAAAAGTAAATTTAGGTTTCTGTTTATAGATGTCAATCAAAATATGATTAAGTGTGAGCAACTGAACCATGGAAATACTAATAGAACATATCAAAGACTCCTTACATAATGTTGGGGTGAGAAAATACCTTTGGCAGAATCTATAAAAGATTACTCTATATATAATGACTTTACAGATGTAATTAAAAGACAGTTATTAATGAAACATTTAGAAAATATTGATTGTTAAAATTTAGTTGAAATAAAAATGATAACACACCACAAGACCATAGAATAAAAGAAAGTCTCTCTGAACTTCCACATACAAAAGGATGTCATGTCTCACATTATGCACAAAAAGTTAATTCCAATTGAGTGAAAAACTTGGATGTTAGACCTAAAACCATAAGAAGTATTGAAGGGGCTGAAGTGATAGTACAGCAAGTTGACCTTGCTTGTACATGACCAACCCGCCTTGGATCCACAGTACCACATATAATTACAGCCAGAGGTGATTCCTGATCACAGAGCTAGTAGTAAGCTCTGAGCATCTCCAGATGTTACCCAAATCCAACAACAACAAAATCTGTTGATGAAAAACATAGGCAAATCACTCCATTATATAGGCTTTAGTGACACCCCCTTCTCTTGCCCAGAATTTGGATCTGAGAGCAGGGGAAATAAAAGTAAAAATAAACAAATACGATTACGCATAACTAAAAAGCTTCTGAACATCAAAGGAAACTATGGTTAAAATGTCACCATTGTAATGAATGGAAAAAGATTTTCACACTGTACATCTGGCAAAGGAATAATATCCAAGATGTATAAGGAACTCATAAGACTAAACAAGAAAACCCAGTAATGGGGAGAACAGCTGAACAAATTTACATCTCTAAAGAAGACTTAAAAATAATCAACAAATGAAAAAAGCTGATTATTAGTAGGGAAATGGAAATCAGAATGACAATGAGGTACTACCTCACTCCAGTTATTAATAACTGTCTTATTAAAAGACAGTTATTATAACACACGGCAAGACCATAGAGTAAAAGAAAGTCTCTCTGAACTTCCACATACAAAAGGATGTCATGTCTCACAGCAGAGCTTCGCAAGAAGCCAGACGATCCCTCCCCACACTCCATGAGGGCTGCCATTTTACACATCCGGACTCCCCTCTTGTCAGAACGTCCACCCAGCAGAAGAGCTGATCACAGCCCAGCTTGCGGCCACGCTATTCATCAATAAATGCTGGAGTTCAGAGATGACTACAAGAGTATGCCACCTGCATGGCAGAGCCTGGCAAGCTACCCGTGTCGTATTTGATATGCCAAAACCCTGTAACAATTATAGACCTCATTCCCGTGACCAGATGAGATGGTTTGAGGCTCTTTATGTTCCTGGAGCGAGCAGATACCCTTTGGGCTACACTAGCATGTGAGAGGACTTATGGAGATGTTACTGGTGCCCGCTCCAGCAAATTGATGACGAATGGGAAGACAGTGATACAAGTGATACAAGTCTCACATTATGCACAAAAGTTAATTCAAATTGAGTGAAAAACTTGGATGTTAGACCTAAAACCATAAAAAGTATTGAAGGGGCTGGAGTGAGTACAGCAGGTAGAGCTTGCTTGTACATGACTAACCTGCCTTGGATCCAGAGTACCACATATAGTTCCAGCCAGGAATGATCTCTGACCTCAGAGCTAGTAGTAAGCTCTGAGCTTACTACTAGCTCTGTGATCTCATATAGTGAGAATGGCCTATATAAGAGAGGCCAAGAACACGGGTGTAAGGAGTCGGATGAGAAAGGAAGCTTCACTGTTGGTAGGACTGTAAATTGGTCTAACCTCTGGAACTGTCTGCGGATTTCTCAAACTATGAAAAATAAAACCACGCTTTGATGTAGTAATCGTACTCCTTTACGTTTAAATCTGAAGAACCCAAAGCACTAACTTGATTTTTTTTTTAAGGCTGGACAAGGGGTGTGGTAGTTTGGGTCTGGGTCTCAGCTGGCAGTGCTCACAGCTTGCTCTTGGCTCTCTGCTCAGGGATCATTTCTGGCAAGGTTTGGGGGACCATATGGGATGCGGAGGTTGGCTGCATGCAAGGCAAATGCCTTACCCATTGTACTATCTCTCCAGCCCCCAAGGCACTAATTTGAAACAAGATATGCACATCCAAGTACATTGTGGCTCTTTTAGAGTAGTCAAGATCCAGAAACCACCCAAGTGTCCAAAGACAGATGATTGGATAAAGATATGGGCATAACAGAATACTACTCAGCCTTAAGAAAAGCAGAAATCTTGGCTTTTGCTACAACATACAGATTTGCGGCGGGATCTTGCTAAGCTAAATAAGACCAAAAACGTGTGATATATTCACTTGTGTGATCTAGTAAACCAAGAGAATTGGCAAAACCAAATAAAAGCAAGTAAGTCTTTGTATGGATTTGACCATAGGAAAGAGGTGATCAAAGCGGGGAGTATTAAGGGTTGAGGGAATTCTGTGGATGGTGGGAGAAGGGGATATTGTTAATTAGCTGGTAGGCTGGGAATAATGATATGAGAACTGACGCCCAGTCGGAAATGTGCCCCTGAGGGGATTTGCCCCCAGTCTACTGGACAGTGGGAAACAAAAACAATTCCCCTCAAAAAAATTCCCTCTAAAGGCAGTATAAAAGCAATTCTCAAAATTTCTAGTTTTTCAAGTCTTAATGGAAGTTGTTTAGGAATACAAAAGCATAAATTTGTCTAAATGGACTAGAAAGAGAATCTCAAGAGAATTCTGTTATCTGAGAGAACTTACAATAATTACAATGAAAATATCCAAACTGGAAACTAGAAAAACTCCGAGTTAAAAATATATTAAAGTTGAATCCTTTTTCTTTAAATGCTTGGTTTACAAAGTTGTTCTGATGCGCTTGTTACGGGCATTCACTATTTCAATGCCAATCTCCACCGCCACTGAGATCTTCCTTCCACCACTGTTTCCTTTTTCCAGCCGCCCCTCAACCCCTCCCCTGCAGCAAGCCCAAAATAATTTATTTTATATTGCTTGTTACCTGTAAATGGGTGATGGAATGATCAGAAAATACTTCAGTAAATGAAAGTTTATAAAATTGTATCTGACCATGGGGACGTTAATCCTTGACTCAGGGTTTACTAAGCTGTTAACACAAGTTGAGAGTTCTTTGTTAATGATCTTGTTAGGTGAGCTTAGTTGGCGAGCTTAGCATCCATTCCATCTGGTGTGCTGCTACTGGGATGTTAGTGTTATGGAAACTGGAGATGTCTTGCAGCAGCAAATGGGCCACATGCTCCAGAAAATCCACAATATTTAACTGGGTGGTGGGAACTTGCCCCTCCCAATATGGCCCGGAGGTTTCAGCTGGGGATCAGTATATCTGGGCTAGAATAACCTCTTTTGAGGTTTAGTTATGAGTCTTTTTAATTTTTTTTTTTTTTTTTTGCTTTTTTGCTTTTTGGGTCACACCCAGTGATGCTCAGGGTTACTCCTGGCTCTGTGCTCAGGAATCACTCCTGGCACTGCATGGGGGACCATATGAGTCTCTGGAGCCGGCCCGGTAGATTGGCTTGCATGGAGGCTGGAGTTGGAACATGGGTATGGCTGCCAGGGCTGAGAAGTCCTGGAGTTTTTAGCCAAAAAACATCTGGTCTACTAAAGCTGAATTTGAGATCAGTAGTGATGGCATAAGATCAGTAGTGACTTTGTTAGTGATGGCATAAGAGAATAAATAAATGACAGTTAAGAAAGTGTTCTGATGTTTGCTGAGGAACAGTGCGGCAGACAGTATTAAAGAGACTATGTATTCACCAGCTAAGAATTTTCCAGAATTGATAGTGGTCAAACAGATTTAAGAGCTTTTGGCACTGAAGCAAGATGAATTCAAAGAAAATCACATCTGATTACTGATTCCTTCACAGTAAAGTTGCTGAAAAAGATGGGCTGGAGAGACAGAGTACAGTGTACAGGGCGTTTACCTTGCATGTGGCTGAACCTGTCACCCCATATGGCCAGCAGGATCACTGTGCTCAGAGCCAGAAGTAAACCCTGAGTACCACCAGATGTCCCAAAAGCTTAACCCCCTAAAAAAAAAACCCTCAAAATCCAAAGACAATGCTTTAAAGTAGCTAGGGGAAAATATAGATCACTTTGAAATAAAAAATAAACCTAAGAAGTGATTGTTTTTAAAGGACCCAAAGAAAATTAAACAATGTAACAAAAATCCTTTAAGAGACTTTCAGACAAAACAATTTGTTGTCACTGGAGAGTATCAGACATTTATAAGGATTGGACAAGGGAAGTGATTATAGATCACAGCTTCGAGATGCAGAAAAATAGAAAAGTATGAATTAAAAATATTTCCACAAATCAATAATTTGATTTCCTGAGGTCTCTAGTATATAAAATCCAAGCACTTAAATTACAAAAAATAGTGTATAAAATGGATATGAGATCAATGGAATTGGGATATTTGGAGGTCTTTGAATATTGGAAATGAAAGTGGTGAAGGCACAATTTTATATCAGAAATTAATAAGGCAGGGTATGTCCATTTCTGTGATTCAAAAATAATGTAAATCGAGATAAAATTTTTTGTTATGAAACACAAATCCAAAAGAAAGCAAGAAAGATAAATAGATGAGAACAACTGGAAAGCAGCAAGAAGATAAATTTTAACCTAATTGCATCAGTGATTACATCAAGCATAAGTGGACTAAATGTTAAAATTTGATGTCTGTTGTTAACTTGAATAAAGAACAAAATCTAATTAAGGCTTTAAAACTGTATACCTTAAATATAAGAATACAGAAAGGTTGCCAGTAAAAAGGTTGGAAAAGAATCAAGTGTTGGCCAATAGAAGCTGATGTGATCCAACTCAGACCTGAAGATGAGAAACATTCCTAGACTAAGAGGAACTTTTCACAAAGAAAAATATCCTGGTTCACTTCATCTGGATGAGTCGCTTCTTGGAGACATCTGAGCAGTCTGAAGATCAGAAAGACTGCCCGGCTCTGCTTCATCTAAATTTCTCGCAGAGCTGACAGTCTAGCACAGTGAAGATACAGGTGTGTATGCGTATGTGTGCGTGGTGTGTAGGGGAAGGGGAAACAATAAATAGCATTCAAGAGGACATAAATGTAATTTTTTGATAGATTAAATTCTGGCTCAGAGTCTCCATTCCTTACACCTGCCTTTTGGGGTCACACAAGTAAGAAATGTTACTAATAGAACACTGTAATGAAATGCTTCTTGTTCTAAGTGCATTGCAGGCTTCAATAGCCTCTCAACCCCCTAGGAGGCAGGCATGTTTATCATCATTTCTATTTTGCAGTTATCAGCAATACTGGTATTCAAGGCCAGGCAGAGCTGTAGCAAGTTGCTCCTCAAACCAACTGCTGTGCAGCAGTGTGGCTTTTGCTTTTCACAGTTGAGCTCTTTGGCTAAACAGCATATTTTTTTATAAACCATCTTTGATTTGGATAACTCGGTTATAATGAGAATTCTCTGCACATTCAGGTGGAGAGGAGAACAAGAGGAAATTCATGCTTTTGCACATCTACTAGGATCTCAGTATTTACCTAAGTGTGTTATAACTTTATGGTATTATAGGCCCCCATTTTATATCTTATCAATCTGCCTATCTATTTTAATTGAATCCCCATGAGATAGTTACAAGGCTGTTCATGATGGGGTTTCAGCCATACATATTCCAATACCCATCCCACCACCTGTGTACATTTCCCACCACCAATGTACCCTTTTCCCTTCTGCCACCCCCACTCCCAAGACTGTCTCTGACCACCACTTTCGATAGACCCTATTTTAAATGAGGAAAAAATATATTTTTAAAAAATATTTTATTATACCACCATGAGATAAACGATTACAAAGATGTTCATGATTGGGTTTCAGTCTAGCAGTGTTCCAGCACCCATCCCTCCCCCAGTGCCCATTTCCCACCACCTGTGTCTCCAATTTCCTCCCCACCCCCAGCTGCCTCTGTGGCAAACACCTCTTCTCTCTCTCTCCCTCCCTCCTCTCTCTCTCTCTCTCTCTCTCTCTCTCTCTCTTTTACACATTGTGGCTTACAGTACATACATTTAGAGGTTATCATGTATATCCCTTTGCCTGCATTCAATGCTCAGTTCTAGGCTGGTATTACCATTTCCAGTGATTGTTAGCACACAGTTCCCTTTTTTTGTCTTACCTAACCTCTGACTCACACACTTGAAGTTGATTCCACCTATTGATTAGACCTCCTGATCCATGATTTGCCTGGCTTTAGATAATTCTCTCTCTATATATCTATATCTATATCTATATATATCTACATAGATATAGATATTTTTAATTTTTATATCCTGCAAATAAGCCTCAAACATCCAAAATCTGAAAAAAAGTCAGACTGAGAACAGGGAAAGGTTATTTTTCTGGTCTTTGCCTCTTCCTATCACCCACACTGCCTCATTACACAAATGAAGCAATTCACTTAGGAGGGTGCTCCTTCAAGTGACGCTGTCTCCAGGAGCCTGGCGGGAGCCGCACAGGGAGGCTTGTACTTGATTCTTTTGAGCACTAGGTGGTGGTGTGCCACCATGTCTCTTGCCTGGACCCCACAGAAAGTCACTTCAGAGCTGGGGCACTGGAAGGCAGGATGATACTCCCCAGAAAGCTGGGAAGAAAGGAAGCCCTCTTTGCTTTGACAGTCTGGTTCTTGATGCTAAATTTCTCAAGCTGGAGAACGACCTGGTCAGCGCTGGAATGTGTAGAACTGAGCCAGGGCTTGCTCTCACCGCCTTGGCTTGACCTTTGGCTCCCCCAAACCTTGCTCAGTGGCCTGGGCACACATTTGACCCCATAGGCCTTCCCTGCTTCCGGTGAGGTGAGGGTTCTAGGTGTCGAGGAGGTTGGCACTTTGGAAAATTCTCGGGAGACTTAGATGAAAAATCTTGGTTTGTCCACGTCCTTCTGTGTGCTTCCTGCCCACTCAGCTGCATTTTCACCACCCTCCTGTCTTTGTGGGACTTGGTTGAAGTGACTGAGTTGGATTTAGAATCCACATCAAGAGCCTTATTTATGTTTTGGAAACTAATTAGGGACACTTGGGGCGTAAGTAATAGGTTTAACTTTTTTTACTTAGACTCTTCAAAAGGGTTAAGGGAATGAAAAGACGCCTGGAACTTCCTTAAACTGGGGAATGCAAGGTGATGAAATAATCTATTTAATTTGATCACCCTGAAATTCATGGTTTTGGTTGGTGATCCAGGAACAGAAAGAGACAGCCCTTGAATATCCGTCTGTGGCCCAGTTAATAGCACTGCTGCAGATTCATCTCGTGTGGATTCTTGTCTTGTGTCTATAAGAAAGTAGTCTGTGGGGAAGCTGGGAAATGTGCTCAGGAATGCTTTATGCTATTGTTGCTACTTTTTTGGTTAAGTCTGAAATCATTTCAAAATTCAGATTTTAATGAGGAAAATATAGAAACGTTATCTCTCTATATTATTGCATAATGCAAAATATTTCAAACACCTGGAAATAAAAGTGAAGCACAGATGACTCCAGGATCCTGGAAGCCAGAGGTTCAGAAGGGCCACAGTGTTGCCCCCAAGTCTTTCTGTGCCCTGATGGGCTCCTGTCAACCAGACCATTTATTTGTGTAGGAGTTCTTTCTCTTCTAGATTAATTCTTGAAATGCAGACGATTTAGTAATTCTGGGTTAATGCTTGTGTGTGGAGAGAAGGGTGAAAAGCATTACTCTTCTCTCCACACACAAGCATTGGTTGTTGGTTGGTTGTCCAGCGGTAGAACTGAGCACCCAGCTGTGCCAGATATCAGAGGAGGGAGGGGGCGATGGCTTCTCGGGTTTTTTTTTTAATTTTGTGTCTAAACCTTTTCTTTCATCATCTGAAAAGAAATAACAAGCTATTCTGCTCACATGTTCTTCCCAAGGCTTTCTGGTCATGGAGGCTTAGTCCCGAAGGCAGAAAACTCAGGTGACTGTTTCGAATGCAGCCAAGTGCATCCTCTCAGCACCTGCTGACCGCCCAAGCTAGCCTTCCTTCGCAGGTAAGTTTAACTCTTTGTTATTCATCTGTTTACTCTCTCTGTTAAGCTGCAGGGGATTTGTGTTTTTTGTTTGTTTTGTTGGACCACAACCAGCTGTACTCAGGGTGTACTATGTGAAACTCATGTTTTAAAGTAAGTCTTCTCAAAAGTCTTTGATTACCACACTTTCTTACCACTCTGTCTTGTTGGATGACTGCCAGGGTTATGGAACCTCAGATCACTGATACAGAGAAGAAGGACAAAAGAAAGATACACGGAGGAGGTAAAAATGTCCATAATGAACTCACATATCTTGGGGATACCTCTAATCGAATGAGAATGGATTTTGTTGAGAAGCTTGTACATGAACAATTAATTATTCATGGCAGAGACATCATTAGGATTTCATTTTGTTTAAAGGTCTCTAAGTGATTTAGGAAATTGGGTTAAGCTGGAGAAGAATTTCAAGAAAGATACAAGGGAAAGCTTTTCATAATATTGACTTTTTCTAATATTTTCAAGATAGATATTGTGACTGGGCACATAAATTATACTCCAACTAAAAACCTCCATGGATTTGCTTGGACAAGAATTTCTGCATGCATAGATTGTGGACCACGAGATTCATAGACAGAAGCAGATTTACAGATTGGGAAAAGGACTGTGAGATTTATTCTAGAATAATATAATAATTCAGTTTCTTATTTGGGCTGCTTCAGCGGTGTGTTGAATCTTCTTGAAATGTCAACATTATGTGGGGCCGGAGCGATTCCCCAGCAGGTAGGGCGTTTGTCTTGCACGTGGCGGCCTGTGCTGGTCCAGGTTCGATCCCTGGCATCCCATATGGTCGCCTGCACCTGGACCGACTTGAGCTTGCCACACTGCCTCCAACAGATGCTACTCTATCTTGACTTCCAGTTACCACCCAGGCTCACTTGACTTGATGCCGTAGGCAGGGCTTGGCAGCTGTGACTGAAGATTTCTAGTCCCTTTGCAGACACTCAGGGAGCACTGAACATAATGGGGAGAGTGTTTTGTGCACTGATGGTTAGGGGCACCAGCCCTAGAAGGAACTCCTATCACAGTGGAGCTATGCAAGCTACTGAAGTAAGTTTGGAAGCAGTGGTCCTAATAATGCTCACTGAAATGAGATGAGCAGAGAAAGGAGAGAAAAGTAGGAGATCACAGCACTAAGGAAAGAGATTCTGAAATAAAAAAGAGACGATGCTAGAGGGCTCAGTATCAGAACTGTAAACATCTAAAATGAAATCAGCAAGTTCAAAGCTAAGGTAGTGGGAACAAAACAGACCAGGAAAAAGAAGAAATAAAGACAATGAAGCTAACAGCTCAACTAGATAAGACTCCAGAAGGAGGAGAAAGGGGCAGCTTTGTTTTGTTTTGGGGTCATACCCAGAGGTGCTCAGAGCTTGCTTCTGACTCTGTACTCAGGAGTGACTCTGAGTGTACTTGGGACCATATGTGGTTGCTGCCCGTCAGCTGCGTGCAAAGCAAGCACCCCACTCTCTCTGTACTTTTCGGGCTGCAGGGACAGGATTTTTTAAAAAGTATTTTATTATACCACTGTGAGATATACAATTACAAAGATATACAATTAAAAATTCATAGTTGGGTTTTGGTCATACAGTGTTCCAGCAGCCATCCCTCCACCAGTGCCCATCTCCCACCACCAACGTCCCCCGGTTCCCTCCCCCTCCCCCAGCCCGCCTCCATGGCAGGTTCTTTATTTCTTTTCCTTTCTCTCTCTTTCTCTTTTCCTTCCCTTCCAGACTATGGATTACAGAACATACATAAAAGGGTTGTCATATGTATCTTTTTGCCTGTATTTAATGCTCAGTTCTAGATTGGTATTAGTACCCTCGACAATTGTTAGCACACTGTTCTATTTTCTGTCTTACCTAGCCTCTGACTCCCACATTTGTGATAATTTCCACCTTTGACAAGACCTCCTGATACAAGGTCATGTTTCACTTGACCTTGGATATTGGTATCATAATATGTACATATATATTTATGTCATGCAAATAAATGCAGTCATTCTGTATCTGTCTCTCTCCTTCTGGCTAATTTTACTCAACATAATCTTCTCCATGTCCATCCATTTATAGGCAAATTTTATAACTTCATTTTTCCTAATAGCTGCATAGTATTCCATTGTGTAGATGTACCAAAGCTTCTTTATCCAGTCATCGATTCTAGGGCACTCTGGTTGTTTCCAGATTCTGGCTATTGTGAATAATGCTGCTATGAACATAAAAGTAGGGATGGTGTTTCCTCTGACCATATTTTTGGCTTCCCAGAGTATATTCCCAGGAATGGTATGGCTGGGTCAAATGGGAGTTCAATTTCTAGTCTTTGGAGGAATGTCCATATTGTTTTCCAGAAAGGCTGTACCAGCCGGGATTCCACCAACAATGGATGAGTGAGGGACAGAATTTTTACTTGAAGAAATAATATGTGAGAGATTCTTCAAGCTGATAAACTGAGAAAGGAGCTAGGCATCCAGATAAAGGAGTTCATAGACTTCCAGTTAAAATAAGCTGTATCACATCAAGATGCATTATAATTAAAATAGAACAGATCAAACATGGAGACACTACTACCAAAGCGCTGCTGGACAGGGAGTGGTACAAGATAGTCAACATGCTGAGTGGGAGCAACCTCCCAAAGGAGCCTGTGCCGGGTGCAGGGAGAGTCTCAATGGTCTGAGAGCGGCTCTGCAAATGGGAGCCCAGGTTTTATCTCTGGCGCCTAGGGCCCCACAGCACCGTGCAGTATCCCCTCCCCAGAGAATATTCTGCCCTTTAGTGATCACGCAGGTTTGAGGAGGAATAAAGGAAGAAAAAATGTTTTCAGACAATAGTTAAAGCAACTTGGAGGGCTTTACTAAATGAACCCTCCAAGAAACATTTAGGGGATTTCTATAAAAGGAAAGGAAACTCCATTTGCAAGTGTCATGTATAAAACCTAAAATGCTCAGAGAAAAGTGATAATGGAGATTCTTTAATTTTACTAAGTCTTTCTCTTATTCCTATTCTGTGAAGTTTAGAGAAATTAAAATTAGTTATTTTTTAGTTCTAAAATTTACTTTTGGTTCTTTTAAAATAGATCTTATTTATCTGTTAATACTATATTTATTTATTGGTATATTTTCCATTTCACCATTGAATGTGGTTATAATATTTGATATTTTGCTCATTCAAGGTAGACTCATCAGGATGCTTTACATTGATTTTTCTTTTTTTTTGTGGAGAATCGATCATATTATCTTCATTATTTTGTTGAATAATGGTTTTGTTGTTTCTGGAATATTTTGTATAATCTGGGTGCCTGAATTCTACCTTATTCTTCTGGGAAATGTTATTTTTTGTGTCTCTTTATTTTAAAAATTTTAACTAGTCACTCTACAAATTCTGTCTCTTGAACTATAAGCTCACACTACAAATGCTCTCTCTTGGACAATAGCTGAGATTTCTGCTCAGATTTTCATCTTTGTCAGGATGCCTTGGCTCTGATCTTTGCAGTGAGATTCAGGAGTTAGTAAGTTATTTAGGCACAGTGTATATACAAAGTGTGTGATGACCTTCTTCTATCCTTAATTCCTACCTCTGTAATCACTGAAGCAACTTAAATTTTAAAGGCTCTAGCTCTCTCAAACTCTTCTAATTTTTTGAAGGTGGGGAGCTTTTGGATAACCCCTGCAGATGCCAGTTAAGATGGTTACAAGGCCAGGATTCTGAACCTGGCGTGCAGCTTATAAAAAAGGGCCCCAGGATGCTTCCTGGGGCAGCAGTTCCTGGTGCCTGACAGGCCTGAGGGCCAGTCAGTGCCAGGGCCACAGGGCCAAGGCCAAGGCCCAGAGGGCCGGCCTGAAAGAAGAAAGATCATGAAATAAAACCAGGACCCAGAAGGCCAGGCTGCAAGAGAAAGGTCCTAAAAAGAGAGCTCCTGAGAGAGGGCCTGAAAAGAGATGCCTTGAGGAGAGAAGTCCTGGAGAGGCCCTGCAGAGAGGAGCCTGCTGGAGAACCTGCCAGGAGAGTCAGAGGTCCCTGGAGAGAAGTTCCTGCAGTGAGGTGGAGTGAAGGAGGGTGAGAAGACACATTAAAAGGAGAGCTTCAAGAGCCTCTTGTCTTGTTCCTTTATCAGTCGGTCAGGGACAACGGTCATCAGCCCTGGGCACAGGCCGGGACCTTAGGATTGTGTGTGCTGTCAGTTATGTACTGCAGTGCTTTGCTTATCCCCTGGCCGGTGTACTATCGGGGTCAGGGTACTGGGGGCCCCTGGGGAATTCCCCTTCCTGAGCCCTAACAAGGAGTTAGGTGTTTAGCTACTCTGAGTGCAGAATCGTCCTGCTCCCAGCCAGGAACCATAAGGGAAAGTACATTCCGCATCACTCCAGTTTCTAAGTCATGACATCTTCCACTAGCTTCTCTCTATACTCCAGTGATTCAGGTAGTTGTAGCATTTAGTATTATTTATGTTCTATACCACTTGTAATTGCTCTGCAAAAAATGCTATTGAAATATGAACTTATTTCACCATAGATTTGCTCACACATCTCATAAAAATATATAAGGACTCAGGGCCTGAGCGATAGCCCAGCGAGTAGGGCGTTTGCCTTGCCCACGGCCGGCCTGCGCCGACCGGGTTTGATCCCCGGCATCCCATATGGTCCCCCGAGCACCGCCAGGAAGTAATTCCTGAGTGCAGAGCCAGGAGTAACCACTGAGTGTCACCGGTGTGACCCAAAAAAGCAAAAAAAATAAATAAATAAATAAAAAGAGGACTCTCCCATGCTGACCCTGTCCACCTCTCTCATATCCTGCAGCGTTCCATTTTTCCATTTTCCCACGTTGACCTGGTATCATCATCTCAAGCTATTTCTCCTTTCAGATATTTTGGATTATTTTTGTTTTGCCTAGTATTTCTGACCAGCACACATCACTTAAATAGTTGTGCATTTTTTCATGAAATTATCATCCCAAATGAAAAGAAAAAATTTTCAATAAAATGTTTAATAAGCATAAATCCATAAACTCCTATAAAATTAAACACAAAACAAAATTCAAGAATATTAAAAAAAGATTTTAAGATTGGTAAATGCTGTTTGACATGACTGAATAAAAAGTTTTTTATAGGGGCTGGAGAGATAGTGCAATGGGTAAGATGCTTTTACACAGCTGATCTGAGTTCAAGTTCCAGCATTTTTTATGTTCTCCTGAGCCTGTCAGGAGTTCTCCCTGAGCAGAGTCACCAGCAGGCCCTGAGCACTGCCGGGCGTGACCTCAAAACCAATTAAGAAAAAGGTTCTCATGCATATATGTGTGTAGATATACATACATACCACATATGTGGTATGTATGTATGTATATATCTGTTTCTACCTGTATATATACTAAATGAAATACTACTCAAATGCTACCCACATGGCAGAGCCTGGCAAGCTACCCATGTCGTATTTGATGTGCCAATTACCAGTAACAATTATAGACCTCATTCCCATGGCCTGATGGAATGGTTTGAGGCTCTTTATGTTCCTGGAGCAAGCAGATTCCCTTGGGCTCTACTAGCATGAGACAGGTCATATGGAGATGTTACTGGTGCCCGCTCAAGCAAATCAATGATGAATGGGAAGACAGTGATACAGTGATACTCATCTTTAAGAGATATGAAATTGTCATTTGGGACAAATGGATAGAACTTGAAGAGATTATACTAAGTGAATAATTCAGGAATGAAAGACTATTACTGGATGGTTTCACTCATGTGGAAAATAGGTCTCTAAAGCAAACAAACTGGCAAAAACTAACAAAACTTGTAATAATCAACAAAACCAAC